>CM059187.1:157316897-157344428 GCA_030323885.1 Branchipolynoe longqiensis | reverse complement strand
ACAACGTGGCAGACGTGAGGTCTTACTCAGTTGAGCGAGCTGAAACTGTTTATCTACTGAAGAAAGCTATGACATGTCACACTAATGATGGAACTGCTCTTGTTTATTAAAACTGTACACCATGAAGCTCTTAGTACTTTTGAGCTCTGAATTTGTTTTCGGGTAGATGAAGCAGGTATAAGAAGTGATACTCTGGATATGGAGATGATTGCAAGAAATCAAAGATGTTGCATGCTTTTGTTTGGTCCACACCATTGAGATTGTATTGACTGTTCTAGTTCCAAAAATCTTACTTTATGGATCCGTGGAGGACAAAACCTCATAACACAGCACCTTGATTCTTGTACTACCTTAATAATCATAGTGAATTCTCGGATCCTGAAAATTTATTCCAGACTACTAATCTAAGTACTCTTTTCGTACTCTATGTACTCACGGGGAAAAAAAGTGAATGCTAATAGCCAACACAGTTCTTCTATTTGTGACTGGATAACTTTTTCGCGAGTATACGGTAACGTCGATAAGTAATCAGACACGCAGAACTGGAGTCTATTTCTTATCGGGTGTCGACGGCCACATGCGCGAAGCGATTAAACAATTTTATTTGGCTTGACTGAAGCTGTATTTACAGATAAGTTGCCACCGCATGAAGTGAAAGTGGACAAAAGATGATGGACATGAAGATTTTGTCACGCGTGTGATTATTTTTGTTTTGAATGACAAAATATCAGCATGGGCATGACGTCATCGGTCGGAACTATGAGAGAGTTCCATACATATGTTTATATTCTTATAAATGCCTAACTAAATACATATGATACATAGAAACATGAAATATAAGAACTACAGTATCTGGAGAATATATTCTATATTACTATATGTACTGCAAAACATATAAATACATATAAAATTGTACATGTTGTGAGAACATGGGTAATTGAATACGTATGACCGACGTCTCATTTTGAATGGATACAAAGCATCGTCTATTCCGCCACCGCCTAGCGTAAGAATTTGACATTAACAAACTAGCCGCCTTTGATTCACTTTCGTCTTGACTGCGGTTCGATCAACATATACTACTAAGCCTTGGGTTTTAAGGACAGCGTTAACATGCCGTCAACCAAATCAGCACGTCAAAAACGGGACCGGGTCTCTACAACTCCTCAGACTACTTCACCGATGAAGCAGAAAAAGAAAGGTCAGTTGTCGATACTTCTATCAGTGCACCTGTCGTATCTCGTTCAAGCCGTACATGAGGGAAGGGATGATAGCACGGGGTCTGTCCCCGGGACACCGGCAAGTAAAACAAAGGAGGACACACAGGCATCGCTGGCGATTGCACTCACAGGGATCCAGAAACGAATATCCGACTTGTCAGAAGGATTTGATGCGCGAATCAATGAAATAACGAAGAGGGTTGACAGGCATCAGAGATCCAGATCTCCCAGTCTGACACGCAGTCACAGACACTTCATGCCACGTGAGGCTGTATCAGCTCAAGGCACCCGGGACGGTGCAGGCGGTCACCGACCACGGGCATATACACGTACAGGCTCAAGACAAAGAGATATCATGATGACCAGGACTACGATGAGAAACGCAGGAGATTGGGTTGCGAGGCATCATACTGCAGACCCGATCGTCATCATGATCATGAACAAAATGACAGGCGCTACCAGCTTAACCCGGGCCCATCAATTAACATGGACAGCACCGACGACGCTCGCAATGAAGCTGTCAATGAGCTTCTCGTCACCGCCGGCTCAGCACTGGGAAAACGCAGAGGTACGAATATTTATGCGCCTCACAGGTATGTTATATGCGGAAATCGAAACTAGAGGATCAGGTTGGAGGAGGCATCATGGCCCAAATATATTGTGGCTATGTATGTATGTCTAATGACAAAAAGCTGCCACTCGGTTGGGTGGAACATGTCAGCGAACATATGTATCAGCTCTCTGTGATGGCGGCTAACTGAGACTGGCATACATGCCGTCAATGGTCAGAGACGGTGTTCACAATGATTGCAGACGGCCGTCTGCCCAGAGGCTGGAAAGATGCATACGCTATCAAGGATGTGCAGCGTGATGTATGTGCGGTTGGCACCAGGATCGAGAAGTCAAGGCAAGGAACATGTAACACCAGACGAAATGATGGGGGCACCGACGGCAGCTGTGGCTGTGGGTTCAGACGGGAAGGCTAGCATGGATCACACACGCCCAACATATGACAAAGACATGGACGGGAAACCTTGTAGCCAGTGGAACTGGGGTGAGGATTGTTGTTTTTCAACATCACATGGCTTACAGCCAGACAGAAAAGCTCATTTGTGTGCCTAGTGCACAAATAAGTATAAGATTGCTAACGCCCATCAGGAGAAGGTATGCTTCAACAAGAAAAGGTTCTTTGATAAGGTGAATGGCCCAGCAAAGGACAAAAAGGATTTTTAGACAGCGGTTGTACTGGTTCCGCGAAGTTCAACTTATGAACATCGGATAGCATCGCGGACTGTGGGATAGCAGAACCTGTGAGTAATGTATGGAATGGCTACGAATTGACTGGCTGGAGGAGATTCCTTCTTCCTCACACACTTCAAAAGTACGAGAACATTGAGACTAATGGTGAAATAACCGTATGCCAAGTAAAGAACCGTAAACGTGACATTGACAGCACACAAACAAGGAAGCGATACGTATTTGCACTGACAGTGGAGGGGCAGGGGTCAAACAGCCCATTAATCACACTCAACTGCTGTCAGGCAGCCGGGACCGAGGCAGAAACTACAGTTGAAGATATTAACGATGTCATCGCATGTGCATGGCAGCGTGGCAGACACAATGTCAAAATTGACGGGGCCGCGGCAAGTGACCCAGATAAAGAACCTTTGTGATGTTGTATCGATTCCAACCGTAACGGTAACCCAGGCACTGGCGACCGCCACCCAGACGGCTGTCTGAGTGTGGGCAGGGGTCATGCACTGTCTGCACCTAGATCGCCACGTGCTCCAGATACTGGAATAGGCATCAAACAACCAATTGAACTTCACAGAGATGCAGGAATAATAGCGGATGATAGGAGCGGTTACAAGCACGACGCTTATGACAAACTGAAACAATTATTTCATGGCAGCCCACCACGCTATGATGATAGACCACCGGACAGACTGCTGGTCGAGGACCATGTCAACACTGATACTCGACATGGTGTCGGTCGATCAGACTACGCACTACGACCCGCCTCATACGCCTGCTTACCATCATATGGCCATTCGTTAACAGGTCACTCTGGATGAATCACCATGGGTATATGGAAATTTATGCTCAGGTGAGGCTATCTGCTATTCCAAATTACATCGGGCAATGTCTTTCAATACCATCGGGTCTGAAAATCAAGGCCTGGAGGGCGTTGCTCGTGGACTATCACGACAAACAGCTACCAGATTTGTTTAAAATTTGGGTGGCCTGCAGACTACACTGCTGATAAGCCGCCCATTTCATCTAAGGCAAACCATAAGCACGGAACTTGGACATGGTGCCATGCTCCGGCCTTTCAAGGAGGCACCCTTCACCCCATGGATGCAAATCAGTCATATCATGACGCGTGACAAACAAGAATCGGACAAGAAGAGAATCATAGTCGATTTAAGCTACCCCGGTGGAGCAAGTGTCAATGCCGGCATCAGGAAGGCTCAATACCAGGGATAACTGGCCACTTACACTCTCCCCGGCATCTTGGATCTGGCGGATGAGGTGACGCTGTTGGGACAAGGAGCTTTCATCTGAGTAGACTCATCTGGTGTGTGGCCCTTGCCAGGGCTTACAGGCAGCTACGGGCTTGCCCAATTTCTACGCCATTACTAGGGAATGCAAGAGGGGGGTACGCAAGATGGGGAATGGAAGGGGAGGGAATGGAAGAGAGGGAATGGAAGAGAGGGAATGGAAGAGAGGGGAATGGAAGAGGTGGAATGGGAGAGGGGGCAATGGAAGAGGGGGGGGAACACAAGAGGTGGAATGGAGGAGGAGAGGATGGAAGAGGGGGTAAAGGAAGGGGAGGAATGGAAGAGGGGGAACGCAAGATGGGGGAACGCAAGAGGGCGGAACACAAGAGGGGGAATGGAAGAGCAGGGAATGGAAGTGGAGGGAATGGATGACGGGAAATGGAAGAGGGGGAAATGGAAGAGGGGGAATGTGAGACAGGGTACAGAAGAGGGGCGAACGCAAGAGGGGGAATGGAAGAGGAGGGAATGGAAGAGAGGGAATGGAAGAGAGGGGAATAGAAGAGGAGGAATGGGAAAGGGGGGAATGGAAGAGGGGGAGTGGAATATGGGGGAACGCAACAGGGGGAACGCAACAGGGGGGAATGCAAGAGGGGAAATGCAACAGGGGTAACGCAACAGGGGGAATGCAACAGGGGTGAACGCAACAGGGGGGAATGCAACAGGGGGGAACGCTAGAGGGGAAATGCAAGAGGGGGAATGCAACAGGGGGAATGGAAGAGCAGAGAATGGAAGGGGAGGGAATGGAAGAGGGGGAATGGAAGAGGGGGAATGGAAGACGGGGGAACGCAAGAGGGGGGAATGCAAGAGGGGGAATGGAAGAGGACGGAATGGAAGGGGAGGGAATGGAAGAGAGGGGAATGGGAGAGTGGGGAATGGAAGAGGAGGAATGGAAGAGGGGGAACGGAAGACGAGGGAATGCAAGAGGATGGAACGCAAGAGGGGGAATGCAAGAGGGGGGAACGCCAAAGGGGGAACGCGTCAAGAAACACACAGACAGACACAGAGACACAGAGACACACACAGGGACACACACAGCAACATGCGAGTAAAGTTCCTCCAACGCGCTAGTAACGTGTGTCGACGTCCTGCTAACGTGGCCATAATTTGCGTACTAACACGTTGACGCGCGTTGTCAGTCGTCGAAAGTTTTGTGCAAGCACAAAATGATCGGCATGAGCTGACGCTCGCCAGCGTTCCACCCAGGACGCCGCTGTCACTCAAAGTGTACCGACGTGTACCAACGCGCCGGTAACGCGTTCGTAATGCGACGGTAACGCGTCCCGACGCGTGCCGATGTTTCGCCCAAAAAGGCGACACGTTGGGACGCTTCGAAGCGCATTGGTGAGAAACGTCGTAATGTGACAGCGCCATAATGTGGATGAAGACAATTAGGGTGAATTGATCATCTTCAATTATGGGGCTGGCAAGAGTAAAGTACTACTGTGTGCTAAGTACAGTATAACCACGTTAAACCAAACCTGAAGAGACCCTAGGAATTTGTTTGGATTAACCGATCATTGGTTTAACCAAGCTTTGGCTTCAACTTTGACTTGGCTTTGGCAAAAATGCGGGTGCATTATGAATGTAATATACAATGTATGTGGACACTTTGATTATTGTTTTTTATGTATACACAGTATAATCCTGTTAAACCAGGCTTGGTTAAACCAAATGATTGGTTAATCTACACTCTTTTTGGCGGCCCGGCAAAATACTACCATTTATCATATAAAAAAGTTGGTTAAACCAAAGTTGTCAATACGTTATACTATGGTTTTATTGCATAATGCCTTAGAACAGCTCCTGTTATTGAGGACGTGATAACAAGTTTACGCTGCTATGAGTGTGTACATAACGAGCCCTAGGTTTGCTGGCCCCCCTGGGAAAGCTGAACTTTTGCGCCCTTTCAAATGTAATTTTAACAAAATTAACACTGACGCAGCACCTCCTAACACCCCCATCACACCAAACTAGTTCTCAAAACGTCAGACTGCGTTCTAAAACGGCCTCTGGTCGAGGTAGAACGTGGCTGCAAGAGAATTTTGGGTATGCTCAAAGTTCTGGAGCACCATTCCGTTCTAGCCCGTCCATTCCGTTTGTAAAACGACTGTAAAATGTTGCAGCTATGTCTATTCCCTTCGCACACAGTTTGAGTCCCTTCAGCAGCATTTTCCAAAACGTAGGGAGAACTAGTTTGGTGTGATGGGGGTATTACACATGGCACCCCGGACGACGTGGGAGCTGGCCCTGAGTGTGTGCGTGTGTGAATTAGATAGGTGATGGCGCTAATGTAGTGGGGAGATGGTAGATGGCCCTACTTCAGAGCCAGAGAATAAGTGGTGAGTGTCAAATTACAAGTTGCCAGTTACTCACCTGTGTCGCAGTGCACCGTCGATATTAGGATTATTACGAGGGCCAAAACGACCCTGTACCACAGGAGCCTCATCGTTGAGTGGCCCTATCAAGTGGTCTCACTAAGTGGCCTTTGTGTTGTCTGTAGTGGCCCTGTATCTGACGCGCTGTTGTCCTGTGTGTTTTCTGTAGTGGCCCTGTATTTGATGTGCTATGGCCTTGTAAGTATGGATACCTGGTGCTGTGAGGTGTGTCCCACGTCTCCGTCTCCAGTACTTGACTGACGGCCGCGCCGTGTCTCCTTTTTAAGTGCTGGGTGCCAGGTGCCACGCCCACCCCCTCCACTCCCACGCGCCAGGCTGCCTGGCTGCTTAGTCCGTCACCGTAGGCAGGCTCGACTTTACCTGGCTCGACTTTACCCGGCTCGACTTTACCCGGCCCGACTTAATCCGGGTCGACTTACCCGGCTCGACTTTACCCTGTTTGACTCTACCTGGTTTGACTTTAACTGGCTCAACTTTATCAGGCTCGACTTTACACAGAGTTTACCCGGATCGACTTTTCCCGACTCGACTTTAACCAACTCGACTCTACCCGGGTCGACTCTACCCGGGTCGACTCTAACCAGCTCGACTCTACCCAGATCGACTCTACCTGGCTCGACTTTGCCCGGCTCGACTTTACCCAGCTCGACTATACCCGGCTCGACTTTACCCAGCTCGACTTTACCCGGCTCGACTTTACCCGGCTCGACTTCAACTGACTCGACTTTTCCCGGATTGACTTTAACCGACTCGACTTTAACCGACTCAACTTTAACCGACGCGACATTAACCGACTCGACTCTATTCAGCTGGACTCTAGCCGGCTCCACTCTACCCGGCTCTACTCTACCAGGCTTGACTCTACCAGGCTCGACTCTAGCCGACTCGACTCAGCATATAATTGCATAATTATATACATATACATGCATATATGTGCATATACACGCATATATACACATACATAAGCATATATGCGCATATATATATGCATATATACATATATTATATGCATATATACATGTGGTATGCAGGTATTGCAGGTACAGCAATACCTCAGGGAGCTTGACACCCCTGCCCTGCGGAGTGGTAAACCTCTGCCTTGTGGTACAGGTTCTTGACAGAACCGAAGGCTAAGGGAGCAAACCCTAAACAGAAAACCATGTCACTGTGGCAGCATTAAGGGCGGCTGATGTATGGAACTCCCAACATCTTCCGACCAGCCACTGCAGGGCCAAATAGTTTTGCGCCTGTCTTGACATGTTCTTGCCGGTGTGAAACCTTTATTTGCTCCCCAAGAGATTGCCGCTGGTAACTTGCAAAAGCCAGCAGCACTTCAACACTTTTGCAGGCAGCTTTCAGGAAATGTACAACCACACAAAGGAGAACAGAAGGCCAGGCCTGGTCATGGCACCAATGTGGTAGTCCACGATGTTCACCGTTCCACGGTTTTTCACTCTGCCACACACTTAGTGAAGAACGCCAAGATTTAGTGACAGTACGCTTCCACTGGTTTATTACAAAACCTATCAGCTCTCCGCAGTGCCAACAGTCAAGTGACCCGCCCCCTAACTCGCTAGGTCCCACGTCGCCTATATAGGTGAGTGGATGTGCTAGCCACACCAAGTAGAGGGCAGCCCAGTCGGGGCCTTGCCCTGTGGCTAGCGTGACTGTTCCCCCATTGTGGGCTATGTGAATGACTGTTCCGCATTGCGGGCTGTGAGACTAACTGTTCCCCCATTGCTGGCTGTGTGACTGACTGTTCCACCATTGCTGGTCGTCTGACTGTCTGTTGCCCATTGCGGGCCGTGTGACTGACTGTTCCCCCATTGCTGGCTGTGTGACTGACTGTTCCACCATTACAGGCTGTGTGACTGATTGTTCCCCATTATGGGCAGTGTGACTGACTGTTCCCCCATTGTGGGCTGTGTGTCTGACTGTTCCCCATTACAAGCCGTGTGACTGACTGTTCTACCATTAGGGGATGTGTGACTGACTGTTCCCCCATTGCGGGCTGTGTGGCTGACTATTCCCCAGTTGCGGGCCGTGTGACTGAATGTTCCCCCATTGCGGGCTGTTTGACTGACTGTTCCCCCATTGCCGGCTAGGTGACAAACTGTTCCCCATAATGGGCTATGTGACTGACTGTTCCCCCATTACAGGCTGCGTGACTGACTGTTCACCCATTGTGGGCTTTATGACTGAATGTTCCCCCATTGCCGGCTGTGAGACTGACTGTTCCACAGTTGCGGGCCGTATGACTGACTGTTCTCCCATTGCGGGATGTGTGGCTGACTGTTCCCCCATTGGGGGCCGTGTGACTGATTTTTCACCATTGCGGGCTGTGAGACTGACTGTTCCCCATTGTGGGTTATGTGACTGAAAGTTCCCCCATTGCCGGCCGTGTGACTGACTGTTCCCCCATTGCGGGCCGTGTGACTAACTGTTCCCCCATTGCGGGATGTGTGACTGACTGTTCCCCCATTGCGAGTTGTGTGACTGACTGTTCCCCCATTGCGGGCCGTGTGACTGACTGTTCTCCCATTGCAGGATGTGTGACTGACTGTTCCCCCATTGCGGGTTGTGTGACTAACTGTTCCCCCATTGCGGTACCCCATTGCTGTACCCCATTGCCGGTTGTGTGACGAACTGTTCCCCATCGTGGGTTATATGACTGACTGTTCCCCCATTGCGGGCTGTGTGACTGACTGTTCCCCCATTGCGGGTTGTGTGACTGACTGTTCCCCCATTGCGGATGTGTGACTAACTGTTCCCCCATTGCGGGCATGTGACTGATTGTTCCCCCATTGGAGGCTGTTTGACTGACTGTTCCCCCATTGCGGGCTGTGAGACTGACTGTTCCCCCATTGCAGGCTTTGTGACTGACTGTTCCCCCATTGCGGGATGTGTGACTGACTGTTCCCCCATTGCGGGTTGTGTGACAGACTGTTCCCCCATTGCGGGTTGTGTGACTGACTGTTCCCCATTGTGGGCTGTGTGACTGGTTGTTCCCCCATTGGGGGCCGTGTGACTGACTGTTCCCCCATTGTGGGCTGTGTGACTGATTTTTCACCATTGAGGGCTGTGTGACTGACTGTTCCCCATTGCAGGACGTGTGACTGACTGTTCCCCCATTGCTGGTCGTGTGACTGACTGTTCCCCCATTGCGGGCCCTGTGGCTGACTGTTCCCCCATTGCCGGCTGTGTGACTGACTGTTCCACCATTACAGGCTGTCTGACTGATTGTTCCCCAATATGCGGTGTGTGACTGACTGTTCCCCAGTTGCAGGCTGTCTGACTGACTGTTCCCCCATTGCGGGCTGTGTGACTGACTGTTCCCCCATTGTGGGCTGTGTGACTGATTTTTCACCATTGCGGGCCGTGTGACTGACTGTTCCCGCATTACCGGCCTGTCCATTGAACCCCACCTCCACATACAGACAGCCGTGTCTCAGCGACAGCTAAGTACCACATCAATTGCACCCACACGCCGCTAGAGGGCAGGCCTGTCACACCACCAGTCACACCCGGTAACTCACTACCGGAAGTCAGACCCAATGACGCTACGTAGTTAGACCCAACCAATTCCTCCATGCAATGACTCATCATTATTTTCCTGCGCAATTAGTGACAGTAATCAGAGACCCCAAATCCGGATAACATTTATCCACGGAGAGGAATAACAGCAATTATTCCTTGCCGTCACTCACCACACTTACTCACCGTTACTCACCATGGGGATTACTCATTCGCATTAAATATTTAAAGCACTCACCACAATCACACCAGTTACCCACATAATACCACTGAAATTACTAATCGCAATTACTCATCCATTACTCACCACACTTATTCACCACACTTACTCATCACTGGGATTACTCATGAGCATCAAACATTTCAAGTACTCACCACAATTTATCACACCAGTTACCCCGCACAAAATTCCACCGAAATTACTAACAGCAACATTACTCGGAATTACTCACCACCCTTAGTCATCATAATTAATCACATCAATTACTCAACACGGGAATTACTCAGTGGCATTACCGATTTAAATGGCTCATCACAATATATCACAGCAGTTACTCAGCAAAAGTACCACTGAAATCACTAACCACAATTACTCATCACACTTACTCATCACACGTATTCATCACACTTACTCATCACACTCACTCATCACACTCACACATCACACTTACTCATCACACTTACTCATCACACTCACTCATCACATACACTCATCACACACACTCATCACACCCACTCATCACAATTACTCATCACATTCACTCATCACACTTACTCATCACCCCTACTCATCACACGTACTCATCATAATCATGCATCACCCTCACTCATCACACTACTCATCACACTCAGTCATCACACCCACTCATCACCCTTACTCATCACACTCACTCATCGGACTCACTCATCACACTTACTCATCACATACACTCATCACACCCACTCATCCCACTCACTCATCACATTCACTCATCACCCTTACTCATCACACCCACTCATCACACTGACTCAGCACACTGATTCATCACAGTTACCGATCAAACCTACTCATCACATCCACTCATCACACTTACTCATCACACTTACTTATCACATCTATTCACCACACATACTCATCACACCTACTGATCACACTTACTGATCACATATATTGATCACACTTACTGATCAACTTACTCATCACACTTACTGATCACACTTACTCATCACACTTACTCATCACCCTTACTCATCACCCTTACTCATCACACCTACTCATCAAACCTACTAATCAGACTTACTCATCACACATACTCATCACACTTACTCATCACAACCACTCATCACAATTACTCATCACAACTACTCACCAAAATTGTGCATGTGAATTGTTAATGGATACTACTCACCACAATTATCTACATCTAGTAAGCAATGCAATTACTCAGAAAACATAATCCTCAATATTACTCAGAATAGTTATTTACTGTAAACAGTCAGCATAATTACACACAGGAATATTTACTTGGGTCTGGTCGGACAAATTCACAGACCACACCAGGCTGCTAGCACAATGACCTAATATCCCACTCAGTCACATTATCGTCATACTGTGCTAACCAGTCCTTGCCTTAGCCTATTAATGCGGAGCGCCAGCCTAGGTAGCGACAAGTATCAATAGTGTAAGTCATTGGTTTGACTCGGCTGGGATTCCAACTCCCGACCTTCCGCACGGCATGCCTGCGCTCTACCGATTCGGCCAACGTGTCTGGTGGGTTTGCAGAACCTGGTCACATGACACACCGCTGGAACAAACCGCTGGATCAAATCAATCTGTATGAACCAACTGAAACCATTGCCCTATGTGTCATGTATAGAGGATTGAAGCAACACCAGGCAGAACCTCAGATGCATGATCCCGTATCCGGCAATAAATTATTAATATCTAAGATATGCCCTGGATACAGGCAGTCATGCATATCAAATTAAAGCTCTCACTGCTGTGGTGTTGGAAATGGCACTTACTTTTCGGAATGAATACGATTTTTCTTCTTTTATTTAAAAAAAAGAAAATGCATAGAGCTATGTGGTCATACACTTCGGTGGCGTGTGCACATCAAGGGCTTGTAAAGTGATGGAAATCCCAGCGCACTGCATTGCTGGGGGCTACAGGTACGCATTTAGGGGCACTGAATGCACAGGTACAGGCACAGACACAGGCACAGGCACAGGCACAGGCACAGGCACAGGCACAGGCTCAGGCTTAGGCACAGCCACATACACAGGCACATGCACATGCACATACACAGGCACAACCACAAGACAGACACATGTACAAGCACATGGACATACACAGGCATGGGCACAGGCACAGAGGTCGGGTATCAGGAGGGTGTGAGCAGCGGGTGTGGGGGGTTGCAGGACTGTGGACTTTAACTGTCCAAGTCTGGCCCCCTAGCACATCAACAACAACTTCCTCAAGTTTTACTCACGTGTTTGCACTCACCTATGTATTGTTCGACCTACCATGCGATTCCAATGTTTTTAGATATTGATTTTAAGTCAAAATTCCAGATAATGGAATCCACAGACTTCTTTTTTTAAATATCACCATCAATGTTTTCGGTAAACATGGGTGACCTAACCAACCAACTAACTAGCCAACTAACAAACTAACGAACTAACCAACAACCAACAAACCAACAAAACAACCAGCAACCAACAAAACTAACAACCAATCCGCAACCAACAGCCAACAACCAACAACAAACCAACAAAACAACCAACAAACCACCAAACAGACAACCAACAACAAATCAGCAACAAACCAACCAACCAACAACCGCCAATCAACAAACCAACAAACAACCAACACCAACAACCAAACAACAACCGACAACCAACAACCAAACCAATAATCGGGGGTTATCACTAATCCACCAACAAACAACAACCACCAAACAGACAACCATCAACCAAAAAACAACCAATCCGCAACCAACAACCAACAGACAGACAAACAACAACAAAGTAACAACCAACAATCAACGATCACCAATCAACAACCAACAACCAGCAATCCGCCAACAACCAACAACAACCAAACAACAACCGACAACCAACAACCAATCCAACAGCAACACATACTCCAACAAGCAACGACAACCAACAGCCAACAAACAACGCCCACCAAACATACAACCAACAGCAAATCCAACAACCAACTCAACAACCAATCCACATCAAACCAACATCCAGTATATATATATTCTCAACCAACCAGCCAACCAGCCAACCAACCAACAACCACCAATCAACAACCCAACCAACAACCAACATCAACCAAACAACCACCAATAACCACCAACAACGACCAACAATCCACCAACAAACACACAACAAGATCAACAAACAACAACAAACAACAAACACTACCAACAAGCAACAACTAACAACAACAAAACAATCCACACCCATCCAGTATATATATCTATTCTCAACCAAATAGCCAACCAACCAACAACCACCAATCAACAAACCAACCAACAACCAACAACAACCAACCAACACCCACCAACAACAACCAATAAATTTTTTTTTTTTTTAAACACCAACAAACAACGACAAAACAATCCACAACCAGCCAGCAACCAATCAACAGCAACAAACAATCCACCAATCAACCAACCACCAATACAATAACCAACCAACAACCATCCAACAACCAACCAACAACCACCAATCAACAAACCAAACAACACGCAACAACAACAACCAAACAACAACCAACAACCACCACCATTAACCACCAACAACAACCAACAAACAACAACAGTATATTCGGGAGCATTGATTTGCATTGTTTGTTGTTTTATTTCATAGTGGTTTAAATTCGGTTTGTGGGTTCATATAATGAGATATTAGAAATTCAATCATTGGAAATTAATTTAGGCCAGCACGCCTAAGCATAGGCCTCTGGTGTTGAGTTCTCCATATACTGTCTTTGTTTATTCTCCACCTCCATATTGCCACTGAATAAACACATCTGATGTAAACTGCCACAGCCGCTCACAACGGTTCATAGTTGATTGTGGTCAAAACAACCTTCTGTGTGGAGTTAGCCATCCCATCATCGGTATTTATGCAAGTATATATATATTCTCAAATGCGTTCTGCTTAACACCACAAAACGAACCTGATGCCTCTTAAATATAGTGTTCAGGTGAATTTGCATGTGACCTATATACTTAAATTTACTGAAACACAATTACGGTCCCCATATCTGTACTTTCATAGCTTTACCCCAGCTTAGTATCAATTCAATTCAATTCTTGTATTCTAACACTCTGCAAGGTATGTTTACAATAAACTGAGGTGATACAATAAATGCATACACATTCCTTACAGACAGAAAGGATCCCAGAAAAGCGATGCTTATCTAGCTGGTCTCCATGATGTGAATGAACAAGTGATGACAATAACAAATTATTAAACTTAAGCTACATTTTTAACTAATGATTATGATGAGAAACTGATGTATCTCTTCACAGTTAGTAAAAAACAAAGTAATGATAGGAATATTATATGGATATTGTGTCATGGATTCATGTACTTACATGCAGTATCAGTAGTTATTTTGCATGTATGTTAATAGGGGCAAATCTTATGTTCTTTGCCATAGCCACTTGATATTTTAAATTATGCGACTAGTTAATAACAACTATATTATATATATTCTTTATTGGTAATCGATTTAGTATGCATTGAGATAGCTTATCTTTAGTTTTTTACAGAAGTTTTTCAACGTTTTAAGGTTTCTAATCTCTACTGGTATTTAGTTCCAGATATTGGTTCCTTGGTTTTCAGTTGGTATTTTGCCATATTTGTTTCTAGTGTGTTTGTGAGGTATGTTATTTATCTGCCGTGTGTTATGGGAATGGACCTGATTGTTTTCTTTGAAGAGATTATCAAATATTTCAGGGAGGAGGCCATTCTTTTGCTTCTAAACACATTTTGCAATGTATATTTTATAAATGTCAGTTAGCATAAGTAAGTCCGAGTCTTTATGAAGTGATTTAGTTGGGGTGAGATAGTCTTTGCTATACAGTATTTTCAAGGCTCTGTTTTGTTGTGTCTGTACCTTTTTTTAGGGTTGATAATGTGGCTCTCCCATACACCTCTATACCATACTTGATTTTGGAGTAAATGTATGCATAGTATAGTCATTTTTTATTTTCCTCATGTACCCGTCATCTGATTATTTTAAATGAGTTAGCCGTTTTAATTATTGAATTATTTAAGGTATCAATATGTTCATCCCAGTTGAGGTTTTCATCTAGAATTATACCTAGGTATTTCACAGAAGGGACTCTCTTTATTGTGTTGTTGTTTATCTTTATGTTGTTTAGGTAATCAGGAATTGTTGTACTTCTGCTTTTAAATATTGTGTAGCATGTTTTGTTCAGGTTTACTGTTAATTTGTTATCATTGCACCATGTAAATATATCTGAAAGGAATGTTTTAATTGAATGTTTTAGTTGTTTGGGTGAATTTGAGGTTATGAAGCCATTGGTATCATCTGCAAATAACCTTGTTTTGACATCTTGTTGTGTACAGTTGACTATATCATTTGTGTAGATCGCTTATCAACAGCTGCGTTTGTCCGATTAACACTTAAACGATTAAAATAATTAAAACCAAAAATAGTGGTTTTATTCAGGTATTAAGTGTGTATTTAGTAATGTGCACAAGACAAAATGATATCCCCACTTATTTTTTATTTCACAATATGGACTAGACTAGAGTAGATTATCTCTCAAATAGTATGTCATTGTAATGTTTGCTAAACGAAATGAGTAATAGCAGGTACAACGTGTACCACTCCAGGACCTTGGTCGATGGTGGGGGTGGGGGTGATTTTATGTATGGGCGCCGGGTGGATGCCATCACAAGAATTGTCGTTTAGTCATTATTATAATAGGCCTTTGCCCATATGGCATTATATGATAACAGTTTTTACTCACCACTCCCCCAGTAAAATATCTGACACAAATATCTGACATGTAAAGTTTGTGAATCTCAATTACAGTAATTGTCCCCCCCATCTTCCCCCCCAGTAAACTAACTGACATGTAAATTTTGTCAGTCTTAACTACAGTAATCGTCCGATGTAAATATATAAAATATTAAATACAGTTCGCGCAAAACATATATATAGGAGATATGTACATTGTCAGTCTTAAGTGGGCCCTTAAAAATAATATCCCACCAAACACAAATTTATAACTGACGATAAGTAATCATCTCCCCCGAAGTATTTCTTAGTAAACTATAGCAAAGGGGGACATTTAGCTATTTACTTTAGGGGACACTTGGTGGCGTGTTGGTACTAGTGGCCATACACGTCCATGGAGGACATTTGGCATAGTTACTTTAGCGGATACTTGGTGGCGTGTCGGTACTAGTGGGCTTAGACGGCCATTGGCAATGCATTGAAATAGAAATTCCGAACACGGTAAAAGCAAATAATAAACGAGGCAAAAATGTTCAATAAATTGACATATAAAACAGTGCTGAAAGGATATCATCATTACATATCGGGGTCCACATTAGGTAAATGTATTATGATCCACTAATATACCTCCTTGCACAGATGGTGGTAAGATGTATTAACCGTGGCAACACGCTCGTTGCGGGTCATCTCGTCGGGGTTCGACTGAGCGAGTTGCTGGGCATCGTCTTGATAAGCTTCGCACTCAGCGGCCAGAAGCGACCTCCACCCCTCCAACCAAGCAGTCTGCTTTTCAGCGAAACTGCCTGGGGCTGAAGAGTTAAGAATTAAGAATTAAATTAAATTAATTATTGTTTGTAGTTTATTTACGTTGTGAAACCTATGATACTAAAACGATATTCAAGTGTGTACCAAGACAGGCATACAAAGTGTTTGTTTGAAATCGCCAAAAAAGCAACTTTAACAATACATACGTAATATGTGGTAAATAATAGCAGTGAAATGTAGGTCCGCTAAATTGAAAAATACACAATTTTAACATTGAGACGAAATCTAAAGAACTTACCGGACTGGGTGGAGCGCTTGTAGAGGTCAAAACATGTTGTGAGCTTCGACTGCTGCATGGACAGCCGGACCTTCTGACGCATGCTTTCTGGGTACGTGACAGCAGATGCGGAAGTGGCCGGAAAGGCCCGCTCCTCGGCAGTCCGCCTCATGTTGCTGATACGCACCTAGAGGGAGAAATGTGAAAATCAGGAAAATAGGTTTAAGACTTGTATTTGGTTCAAAATACTGTCAGAGTACTGTCAGGGCCTAGGTAAATATTTCATATTGATTCTCCATTTAATTTACAAGTGTTTTCTCTGGTTCTTTTCTAAAAAAAATATTCCAGTTCTCGCAGTATAGCTAAGATCTATCGGTAAAACTAAGAGTTGAGAATGTGAAGGTCACTTGGTGGCAGTTGGCGGTTAGCAGTTTGTTCAGGGGTGTATGATGTGAACCATTTGGTATCACAGTACTTCTCGGTGGCTTTAAACAATTGACCTATTGACCCTAATCACCGTAATCACACATGCTCCTACCCTACCCTCCTACCCAACCCACTGTAGTAAAATTGCACAAGAGGGGGATGGGGGGGATGACTAATTTATCCGAACCTTGACTGCGCGCAATGACATATTTGCGGCCTCTGCAGCGTGCAGCAACTCCGGCTCGAACAGCTTGGAGGTACTGACCAAGCCTTCGTCGAAAAAGCACTGCAGAATAGCCCGCTGCTTGGCTGTGGTGGAAACCACAGTCTGCAAAACAAAACAAGAACAAACCTAAATAAATGATTGTAAATCTAGATAGATAAATCTACATATATAAATCGACATATTTAAATCGTCGGAAAAAGATTCGGAATTAATTTCACAGGCAATAATAGACGGGTAAAGAAATAATAGACGGGAAAGAAGAAATAAACAGGTAAAGAAATTTTGTAAACCCGAAACCGTAACAGAAACGTGAAATAGAAGGATATAAGTCAAATACTCACACGTTTAGTGTCGAGAACACTTCGGGAAGATATTCTTGACCATTGGGGAGAGAAGGTGTGTGCGTGAGAGATATATAGAAGAGTGTGAGCAGGTGTTGTAGTGTATGTATATATAGATACTTGGACCGACCGGGACCCAGCGCGGTGAGGGTCACGTGATGTGGTAAAGTGAGTAACAATAAACTGGCACTTGGTGTCTAGAGCTTGGAGGAGTCACGTCTCTGTCATTACACTACCACTACGCTACATGGTGTCAGATGTGGACAAGAAACAGCCGGTATGTCAGGAATGGGACTGAAACCACCACCTCCCCTTTGCTTAGAGGGAAATGTGGCATTAAATTGCGTACGTGGTATGGGGCATATCAGCTATATGCCGGGGCGACAGGAGTAACCAGTAAGAGTGAACAAACACAATGCTGCACATTCTTACACGTTGCAGGAGCAAATGCACAAAAAGTTCACTGTGCTATGAAATTTGAAAGCAGAGAACGGGACAAGATAAAGCCTCTAGTAAAAGCATTCAACAAATATTGCAATAGCAGGTCAAATAGAACAACAGTACGATATCAGTTCTATACGTACAACCAAGGCACCGAAAGTATCGACACGTATATCAGAGAATTACAGTATCGAGTTGAGCAATGTGATTTTGGTGACACCGAAGAATCAATGTTATGTGACAGGCTTGTTAGCGGGGTCAGGGACGACACCTTGCGCGATAAATTGTTACAGACCGCTGACCTGTCACTCGACAAGTGTCTGGAATGTTGCCGCCTGAGTGAGCACAATTCGACACACCTGGCAAGGAATGCGAACAGACACGCTGAAGCTGAAGTACACACCATTGGCCGCCGTGAAGTGAGACAGCAACGCCCCCCGATACGCCCCCCGGCAACAGCACGCCCACCGGCACCGGCGCCTACATGGAACAGGAGGGCAACGCAGTCAAGGAACGCCCCAGCACGCCCCCAATGCGGCCGCTGTGGATACACACATGGGCGAGATACGTGTCCAGCGCAAGGTAAACAGTGCATTACGTGTGGGAAAATAGGACATTTCACCAAAATTTGCAGAAGCAGGCAACAGCAAATTGCACTGGTGAACGCCATTGACATGGATGTCCACGATGATTATGAGACCTGGCCGGAGGAAGCAGCAGAGGAGCAAGACGAAGATGCCGGTGACATCTTCATTGGAGCCATCGGACAAGAGGCCAACAAAAATCCAAGGCTGTGGTTCGAAACATTGAAGACATGCGGCGAACCAGTTACGTTTAAACTGGACAGTGGCTCCGAAGCGAATATAATACCCGAAAAAATACTCATGATGTTGCCGAATATGAAGATACAACCTCCCAGATGCAGACTCATCACGTTTACCGGAGAGCGTATATGCCCACAAGGGGAGGTGATGCTGAACATATAAGGAAAAGCATTCAAGTTCCAGATAATAGACAGTGGATGTGCCATACTAGGGAAGGACGCGTGTGAGGACTTGAACTTGCTACACCGAGTTCATGCAATAAGCAGAGACAGTAAAACACCCGAGACGCCTGATGAAGCAAGACTCCTGGTAAATAAATACAATGATGTTTTTAAAGGTCTCGGTTGCATTAAGGTGAACGCTACAATACACATTGACAAGAAAATTCCCCCTGTAATTGATCCACCCAGACGAATCCCGCATGCCATAAATGATGCCGTGCGGGATGAGCTGGACCGGATGCTAAAAATAGGAGTCATTGTGGAACAGAGTGAGCCCACACAGTGGGTAAACTCTATAACAATAGTAAGAAAACCAAATAAAATAAGGATTTGCCTTGATCCCACAAATATTAATAAGGCAATAAATACTCCGTGGCCCCTATCCGATAAGAACCGTCGAGCAAGTTGTAGCGAGAACCTCAGGTGCAAAATATTTCACGGTGTTAGACGCGCAAAGCGGATATTGGCAGGTCGTATTGGACGACGATAGCTCTTGATTGTGTACATTTAATACACCATGGGGGCGATATAGATATACCCGGCTGCCTTTTGGTATAAAGACAGCTGGTGATATCTTTATCCAAGAAATGGATAAGATCCTGGGGAACCTCCAAGGTATGGCTGTGGTAGCGGATGATATTCTCATATTCGGTTTGAACATTGCAGAGCACAATAAGAGGTTAGAAAGTGTGTTAAAAAGAGCTCAAAAGGTTGGTTTGAAGTTAAACCTGGAGAAATCGAAGATTTGCCGAACCGAGGTCGAGTATGTAGGACATCTGTTAATGGGCGAAGGCCTGAAACCAAACCCGGAACGAGTTCAAGTGATAAATGAGTTAGCCAAACCAACAGATAAGGCAGGAGTGCAAAGATTCTTAGGGATGGTCGTGTACGTCCATAAATTTATCCCGAATTTGTCCGAAGTTGCAAAGCCATTGAGAGTATTATTATCCAAAGAGGTAGCATGGCATTGGGAAAAAGAACACGATGAAGCATTTAGTAAACTAAAAGATTTGCTAACGAAGGACCCAGTACTGAGATATTTTGACATTTCTAAGAAAGTAACAATGCAAGTAGATGCGTCCAAATCTGGGCTGGGAGCGGCATTGTTACAAGACACGTTACCGATTAGCATGGCTTCTAAAGCACTTGACAAATGTCAAAGTAATTATGCGGTGATCGAGAAGGAGATGCTTGCGATCTGTTTCGGCTGCTCAAAATTCCATGAGTATATATTTGGGCAGGAAATTGTAGTCGAAACGGATCACAAGCCTCTCGTAAACATTATGAACAAACCGATACATACTTTAACTGCCAGGCTTCAGAGAATGAGGATGAGACTTCAAAACTATGACCTGAAAGTAGAATATATAAAAGGAACTAGTATGTACTTTTCTGATGCGCTTTTATGAGCGCATTCAACAAAAACAATTCCTGAAAATGTATATGATGCAACCCTATCCATTGCAGCCTTAAGCTACGCTAAAGATGATCTAAAGGAGATCACCGAAGAAACAGGCAAAGATCGCATGCTCAGCAAGATGACGGAGTTCATCCGACATGGATGGCCCAAACAGAATGATGTACCAGATGAAATAAAACCCCACTACACATACAAAGACGAGCTGACAACACACAACAACATTGTTATGAAAAATACCCGAATCGTAGTCCCACGCAAACTCCAACAAAAAATGATAGAGAAGTTGCACGAATCACATTTGGGCATCGTCAAATGTAAACAGCTGGCGAGGGATTATCTGTTTTGGCCGGGGTTAGGTAAACAATTACAGGATAAAATTGCACGTTGTGAAACATGCCAGTCAATGAGGCAACAACCACATAAGGAACCGTTGATTAGTCACATGATACCCGATCTCCCATTCTATAAGGTAGGAGTAGATTTATTCTATTACAATCATGAAAATTACTTGCTGTTGGTCGACTACTATTCTAAGTTCCCAGAAGTAGTCCGGCTTGAAAATACCATAAGTAAAACAGTAGTTGATGCGCTAAAACAAGTTTTTGCACGGTACGGCATTCCAAACGAAGTAGTCTCCGACAATGGCCCACAATTTACCAGCGATGAGTATACAAAGTTTGCAACAAAATATGGGTTTAGAATAACGCACTCGAGTCCTGCGTACCCAAGAAGTAATGGCCAAGTGGAGCGGGGTGTACAAACAATCAAATCGTTATTAAAAAAATCAACAGCTGATAAAACCGACTTCAACTTGGCCCTTCTAGCATTCAGGAACACAACCATACAAGAATTAGAAGCTTCTCCAGCTCAGTTGATGATGAGCAGGAAGTTAAGATCGAACATCCCTCTACTACCAGAATACTTGAAGCCAGTTGTGGTACCGACAAAAAAAACACAAATAAAAAACAAACAAAAGAAACAAAAAGTATGTTACGACCGGCATGCAGGAAGACCTCATAAAGTACTGAGGACGGGCGAGAAAGTAAGGTACCGAAATTATAAAAATCAGTGGGAGAAGGGCATCATAATCGAGAACAACACCAACAAAAGAGAGTACAAAATACTGATTTTTAGCACACACGAATCAAGCGAGGAGAAACAATCACAAGTCCAGGCCCATCCGAACACGACACCAACCTTCGATAATAAACAGAGCAATCAAAACAGTCCGTACATAACGCGACATGGTAGGACAGTCAGACCCAAGCATCAAATGGACTGCTGAGGGTATAAACAAAACATGTGAGGAGTGCATAATACCAGTCAGCACAGGTACATAATAACATTAGATGTAGGTCATGTGACTATGTATGTAATAGAGGTAAAATGTAAGAACAGATGGGTCATTCAATGAGGAATGGTTACGACAACTGTTGAGAGATATAGAAGTAGTACAAGTCAGTTGGTCGAATGCATTAAAAGCACGTTGTATAGGATGAGAGATGTAATGAACTCCTAAGCATCGCAATTACTATTATGTTGATTAATGTAAAAAAAGAAAAGAAAAAAAAAAGGTAGAGAGAGTGTTGATTGAAAACAGATGTATATCCAAATGAGAGAGTAAAGAGTCTCCCCGAACATAAATAACTAAATAATTCTGACGATGTTAGTAATTAAGATATATATGTATATCTATTTGTCGTTGTAGAAAAGAAACGGTTTTTTCGATAAAAGGAAGATGTAGTGTATGTATATATAGATACTTGGACCGACCGGGACCCAGCGCGGTGAGGGTCACGTGATGTGGTAAAGTGAGTAACAATAAACTGGCACTTGGTGTCTAGAGCTTGGAGGAGTCACGTCTCTGTCATTACACTACCACTACGCTACAGGTGTGAGTGTGAGTGTGGTGTGAGAGCGGTGTGGTGTGGCGTGGTCAAACACTGTCAATCGGTGAGACACGGGTGAGACTCCTAGCGGTAAGGACATGAAGTGTCAGTCGTTAGGTTATATAAGGCAAAGTTCTTTCATGACGTCATTGAATGATGACGTCATGGTACCATCGGGCGGGAAGATTAGCAACTAGAAAAGAAGACGACCGTCTGACCTCTGTCTATCCGGTGCTGCCACCTGGAGATATTAGGTTAGAACCCTGAAAATTAATGATGGCACCACCGAGTGCCTATGGAAGGGACCAATAAACACATCCGAACCAAAACAAAGCTTAACAAACCATTATAAAACAGGGGAGGAACCCTGACTATTTTTCAGCCATAATAAGGTGCAATAGAAGAGAAGTCTATTCGTATATTTCCAGGGACAAAATATATCGGGATTTTATTGCGTCCAATATAAATCATGTATTGTGACAACTACACCAATGCGTAGTTTATCGTAGAAAATGTAACTTAACGTAACGTAACTTAATGTAACTTAACATAAATGGAAAATCATATAAATTAATGAATAATAAATTATATTGCAGTAAATCAACTTCTCAAAAAATATCCAGCATTGGACAAACTATGTAGGCTCAGCCATCCTGTCAGTCACGAGAAAGGCTTATGTAGACTCAGTCTTTTCGCATTTCAACGTTGGGCGAAATATGTAGGCTCAGCCACCCTCCCAGGGCCAACTTAGGGTATTCTGTGGCTATTGCAGCCTCAGTCTACAGAAAGACCAACTCGGTGTGTCAAGGCCCCTTCTGCCAAGAACAACAGACATTTATGGAAACCGGGCACAGCTTGCCCTTTGGTAGAGTGAGCCACATACAAATAAAGACATACCGCGGAGTCAGTCGCTCCGATAAAAAGACATCGAGTCACTCCTTGACCATTTATATATATAGTCAGAAAGCCATATGACCGCGGGTTGGGTGCACTTCATGCACTTACACCACCTAACCCACAGGACTATGCGATCGTCATCAACACTGACGACCAGTCCTCCCAGATCGTCCTCGTGTCCAGATCCGGTAGAGAGCCAGTCCTCTGCGCGTGTGCGAGGGTGGTCTGGACCTTCGCTGCCCTCAACTCCTGCGAGGTCTGGGTCATCCACAAGCCCGGGTAGAGATCGCCTTCGCCGATGCGCTTTGCAGGGCGCCCTTTGACGACGTCACGCACCAGAGGCCGGCCCGGATTGTGGAGGACATGGACCTCACACGTATAACGGTTCGTCACGACTCCAGCATCCTCACAGGCAGCCTCTAGCCTGGGGAGATCGTTAATTTGCCTCTCTCTCCCCAGGCACACACAATGACAACAAAGACGTCATTCGGCTGTTTCGAGCCAGACTCGACCAGGGGACATGGCGCAACAAAGTCTTGCAGACCAAGACATATCTTCGGCACGCACACACCGCATCCTACAACCCACTCCGTCCTAACCAGATGGACGTTGCCTCCTATTTTGCCCACCTTTATCGAGATCCTGTGGCAATTGTGGGCAGGGGCCGATTAGCTCGCATTCCGAAATGTGGGCTACTCACCGAGACAGACCCGCATTTGCCACCATTTGCAGGGCCGGGTTCCCTGCTGCAACGCGTTACTAGGAGATGAACGTAGTGATATTTGGCTGAAAATAAGACATTAACATAGGTTGACTATCAATAATTATTCCATTAGTCGAGATATATGAAACAGATTATGCAATGAAACTTCCTAGCGAGTGGAGTGTCACGGGGGAGAGTGACCCAAATAGGTGGGGGTGGATCACTCCAGATCTTTTACCTATGATAACGGTGTTATCACTATCCATATATGTAAGTACGCATTAAGCAGAAGGCAGTGTGGTGGATACAGTTTCTATTACTAAAGCCAATGTGGTAGTATCTGGCTGGGCTACAAATGCCATACTGAAATATAAGGTATAAACCGAAATATAAATATCACTAAAATAAGAATAACAATAAATAGTACAGGTGTGTATGGGCTTTGAGGCAGCAACAGAGTGAGCAGCCAGTGGAATCAGTGGGGTATATATCACAGGTCGGTAGGCTGGTGGAATAGCCAAACCCCTCCCAGCGGGTTCGACCGCATCCGCATATACTTAGTATATATGTTGGTATATATAATGTATAAATATATATATGGATAGTGACAATTCCTATCCCAAATTCCGGGAGCGAGTGAGGCAGTTAGTTCCCCACCTAATAGGTAGACCACCTAAGGTGGTGCCACCAACTAAACAATCCTGCAGCATTACGCAATCCCCCCATCTCTTTATATTCACATAATTCAAAACCAGACACAGATAATTCTTTTTGGGCTAATAAATTTATTACTCAGGCATAATAAATTTTCACAGCAGCCTTGTTCCTACACCTTTGTGAACATATATGCAGTAGCTATTCCCAATAGTACAATTGGGCTATTTAGCTATTATGATTACTCTAACTTCATCAGGCAGTACAACCTGTGTCTTTCTCATTTGCACTAATGGTCATTACTTATATGCAGGTCAGCTATTATGTCATTTTACTATTACATTATTTCATTACTTATGTGCAGGTCATATCTATGATTTTACTATCATAAGCTATCGGATGCTATATGAGACATATCTGAAGATTCTGTACAATTTCACTCGAAGGAACTTGAAAAGAAGACATGAGGCATCAGCTCGGGCAGATCACGGTCACACGTTCAGCTCACATCTGGCACACTCACACACATTCGCGCAATCATAGCATTCAGCACTTTCACATCAGGGACATAGGAGCCATAATCTCTCAGCCAAATTGGTACACGAGAGATAATGGTTCCTCCCTATAAAACATTTTTATTTACATAACTGAACACACTATTTGACTTCCATCTACCGACTGTTTTTATGGACTCTATAGGCATGCCCACTCGTGCGTATTCTTTGGCTCCCCCGCGCCGTAGGCTGTGGCCAGTCACTAGCGGCCACCAAGGAAGTCCACATGCTTTCAGTGCTGTTTGCATGCACTTGTTAAACACTGTCGCAGTCAGCGGATGACCATTTTTCAACATGAACGCTGGAGCGCCCTCATGCGTCGTATTTAGACTGCTGTACTTGTTCCACGCGCGTAGCGGACAGAATCTGTGGTTCGACCCTGCCGGCAGGTCGATGCTGTACGCGTCCTCAGGCTTGTGCGTGGTCTTTGTGGTTCTGACCGTGATCGTCAGATGAGTGTCGTGTGCCTTGATGTCTCTACCGAGCAGCATGTGACCGTCACCACCCATCACCTCGGAGTAAAACAAATTGGACTGTCTTAGCAAACAGAGGTACCCTATCAATAAAGCAACAATTAACACCAGCCCTTCATCTTCAATCTTTCTGAATTTCAAAATCATCATTTTAATGTGCTTGGTTCTTAGGGGATACGCCCTCTTTACAATGTTGGATTTTAACTTATATATGCCAGCTTTAACTAGTGATAACGCGTAACAGTCAAATGTCTCAGTATTACCTCTAAACAGTCTTATCCATGATCTGGCCCCACTCATGTAATTTCTCACAGCACCTTCAGTATCCAATTTATCATTTAAATATAAAGTATATAGCATTACTGTCTTCAATTTGTTTTTTTTGGGGTTGTCACCGACCTTCTTGCAAAACCCCAGATACTCCTCAAACTGTACCCTTTTATTATGCCATGTCCCAGCCGATAGTCCCGCCATAAAATACACACTTAGCCGTCCCACTAGTGCGCGCTTATCCCCTGCAAGTTGATAAAGGCAAAAAACTAAATTATCAATTGGCAGGGAGTTATAGGGTAACATCTAACACATTCCCGTCGTGGGAGACATTTATCTGGGTTAACAATTTTTGTTGACACAAATCGTCAGCGATGCGTTTACATTTATTATCAAAGAACAACCTACTTAGAGCATCTGCAAGTACCAGATCCTTTCCTGGCTTGTGAATCACCTGTACCGCGCATGTGTATGTGGCGGCAAACCTCCAGATTTCCCGGGCACAGGCGCACAAGACAGGATCTTTTCCGGCACCAGAAGATAGCACCTGTTGGGAAGCAGCATTATCTGTGTTAATGATAATTTGATATAAATGAGGGTTAGGGGGTGACAAGTACTTTAAGGCCACAACCAAGTTTATTGCCTCGAGCTGAGCAAAATGGAAACCATTTTTAAGAAATACAGGGGTGTAAGAACTGCTATAAAAGTGCGTTGGACTGAATGCTCCTCCACCATACAAGGATGAATCGCACTCGATTACCCACTTTTGGCTAGGAAGATGCTGCAACAGGACAAGTTTATTATGACCTTCTGCGAATCGTAGGAACCAGGCTATATCCCTAACCAAATTTTGGGTGACTAAAACTTTTCCAAAAAATGGGGTACTTCTAAGAAAATCCAAAATCCTATTCATAAAGATCCGGGCGGGCGTCACACACTTAGAAATAAATTGCAATCGCCCTACCAACCTCTGGACATTCTTCCTAGTCACCAACTGACCGACTATCCATTTATGGCATTCTAACAAAATATCCAATAATTTCTTGTTAGGAATACGGATAAGCATGCTGTCGGTAAGTATCTCATATCCCAGCCAAACCAATTTGTGTGTAGGAGGGACACACTTGTTAATAGACAGCTTTAAACCCAACACTTTTGTCAATTTAAGAATGTAAGAATATGCTTGATGTGCCTTTTCTAATGACTCCTCTACTCCCACAAAATCGTCTAAAAAACATAATGTAAAGAACCCCATTTCATTCATCAAATGCACTACTGCAGCTGTAGTGCGAGCACAGGCCATACTGGACGTCCTACAGCCAAACGGCGGCGCAATGTCAAAATAAAATTTATTATCAACTTTAATACCAAATAAAGGCACACTTAAGGGGCAGGTCCTTAATTGCCTGTACGCCCTAGCAAGGTCAATCGACCCCATGTAACAGTT
>CM059187.1:157274069-157316397 GCA_030323885.1 Branchipolynoe longqiensis | reverse complement strand
TTAATTATGTCCATCGCAACATAGACACAAAATATGTGGTACCCAACTTCAGAGAATCACCCATTATATAAGATGATTGAGACAGGAGGGTTTTAATTAGTAATTACAGTCCAATACTCTGTGTAGGAACTCACTGTTGTGTAACCAGGCCATATCTAGATAAATCACTCAACATGCAAAGCAGCTCATTGGGTGCAATGACCTCTATAATTGACCTTTAACCTTGACATCTATATTTAATATACCTGTGTACAATTGCGCTATGTGTGTCATTGGTGATGTGTGGCAAAGCAACCCATCGTTGCCAACATTCCTCCTTCTTTTTAATTTCTTTTTTCATTAAAAAAGATATATTAATTAACTGCTGGGCTGACAGAACTGCATCGATTCAAGGAGCAATGAAAACGAGTGCATTTATAATAATAGGCTAGAAAAACACTTTATTTCCCCTCCCAATTGTTAATTGTATATTTTTGTTATTGATGAATATATTTACCCTGCTCATAATGGATAAGTGTGTTAACACTTGTTTTTACTGTTGAGCAGCACTAATCGAATTTGTTTTTAATCTTCTGAATTTAGTTTTTTAGTAATAATTTAGGTCTTCTTCCTTCTTGTTTATGGCACGTAATTGATTCACTGTGCCCAGCACTACCGCTGATGTGACAGACTATTTTATAATATCTGGGAAGATCATGTCAATTATGTAAATATTATTGAGAAGAGTTAAACTAAAAGTATTTAATTCATCCACTGTCATCCACTCTCTTTCCTAAACCCGAAGCACTCCCCGGAATTGAGGGAGTTAAATATGGAAATATAGGAACATATCCATAAGATCTTGACGGAGGTTGAGCCCGCCCCAGAATTGAGGTTGTTAAATGTGGAAATACATAAACATATCCGCAAGATCTTTTCAAATGTCCCCAGAATTGAGGGAGTTAAATGTGGAAATATAGGAACATATCCACAAGATCTTGACCAGAGATTGAGCCCTCCCCAGAATTGAGGTTGTTAAATGTGGAAATACAGAAAAATATCCATGAGATCTTGTTGGAGGTTGAGCCCTCCCCGGAATTGAGGATGTTAAATGTGGAAATATGGAAACATATCCGTGAAATCTCGATGGAGGTTGTGCTGTTGTAATGTGGGTAAGTTTGATGATCAATAAAATGGGGACGATACTGCATGTGTGTATTTATCATATTGTTATGTTTGCATATTGCTCGAAGCCATATTGTCTCATCAGATGGCTATGTCAGTCAGGGTGACGCATAACCAGGGGATACTATTACCATTGTCTTTATTATTAGTATTCGTATTACTATTCTTATTTGTATTCTCATTTGTATTATCAGTATTCTTAGAATTGTTATTAGTATTATTAGTATTATTGGTATGTTTAATAGTATTAGTATTATTAATATTGTTAAATTCTTAGTATTAGTTTTATTATTTGTATATTCGAATTGTTATTAGTATTATTGGGAATATTAGTATTATTAATATTATTAGCATTATTAGTGTTATTGGTATTTTTAGTATTACTAATATTAGAAGTGCCATTAGTATCATTAGTATTATCAACATTATCAGTAGTACCAGTATTATTAGTATTATCAGTACTATCAATATTATCCGTACTATCGGCATTACCATTATTAGCAGTGTTATCAGTATTAATCTGTATTACCAGTATTCTTAGTAGTAGTTTAAGTATAATATTTTTTTTAGTATTTTAGAAGTATTTTTTTTAGCATTTTTAATAGTATTTTAGTAGTATTAGTTGTCTCGACAGAGACAGCAGGTAAACAAATGTCTATTCCTCAGACAAAGTAGCACATGAACGCAGCCCTATGAAGAACAACACAAATTACAGAAACAGAGTGGATGGGTAGAAAAATGTGCATGTCACCAGCCTGCCCAGACCGAAGTGTGAGCGGCGAGCCGCGGCCAACAGCAGGAAACATGTGAATGTCCGCTGACCAATGGAGTGGACGGAAGAGGAACACGTGGTCCATCCACAAGAATAGTTCAAAGGTTGAGGAGAGAGCAGCAGTGCATATACCAGCTAAATGAAGCAGTGTGTACATTGTGGTCCATTATCAGCATTATCATCGTTATTGTCATTACTGTCACTATCATCATTGTCATCATCATTATTAGCATTATTGACCTTATCATAATCATCAGCACTCCCCTCAATGCCATGATTATCATTGTCATTATCATCATTATCAGAACTACCCATACTACCTTCATTATCATTGCTATCATCATTATCAGCACTCCCATCATTGTCATCATTATCACCACTACCTCACTACTGGCATTATCATTATCATCATTATTAGCACTCCCATCTTTACATGCATTATCAGCACCACTGTCATTATCATAATCATCACCACTCCCCTCAATACCATCATTATTATCATCAGTATCATCACTACCATCATTATCATTGTTATCATCAGCATCATTCTACCTGACACCAATTTTTTACAATGACTTCACATACAAATCAGCAGAACATATGTACCAAGCAGCAAAGTGTGATCTGGCAGGCAGATTAGACTTGTGCAATCAAGTTCTGGCAGTGTCATCTGCACTGGAAGCCAAATGTATTGGTGATCAAGCTGAGAAAAATGCAGAGTGGACATCAAACAGGGAGAGGATACTGGTCGACATTGTTGGGTTAATATTTGCACAAAACAAGAAGCTACAGGTGAAACTACTGGGAACTGCCAAAGTCAAGTTAAATGAGGCAACCACGAACACATTCTATGGAATTAGTGCTACATTGAACAGCAGAGAAGTGCGCGACAGGACCTACAAGGGTCTAAACAAGTTGGGTCTGATACTCCAGGCAACAAAACAAAGCATAATCTAAAGATTTAAGCCCAGGGCACTGTATGTCGCGTTTGATTGCTGAACATTACTGGTGATTGGTTCAGACATTTCTTGCTACATTTCCCATCAAAGTGTTCGGCTGGGTTGGTTGCCTGTGTGACTGACACTACATTAGCTAGCCCATTGCCACATTTGATTGGACTAGTCATCCCTGGTGTCACTGATGAACATAAACCTACTAAAGTAGATTTGGGTACCTGATTGATCAGGTTGGGGAAACACCTGAATTGAGAGTCCGTTGGTACAATTGGGTCCGTTGATGTAATCTAGTATGTTAATTGGTAGGCTTTACAATAGGAAAATGTGTTTTGGCTATATCCAGTGAACCTGTCTTATGGGGTGATACATATTTATATTAATAGAAAGAGCCAAATCTGCTCCCCTAATTAAATAAATATTAGCCACATTTGGTGTTTCATTTAAGAGTAATTAAGGATTGAATTTACATTAAAACAGAAGGATTTTAATGTATTACTATTACATCTCATATCATGGAGGTTTTATTCAACTGGCAAATAATATTCATATCATTAAAGAAAACATCTGCTGGTTTTAAATTTATGTGACCAGCGAGATCTGGTGATCATGTCCTAGCAAAATATGCCTTATATATGGCGGAATGAGTGTGTGCACACTGTGTGTTGTGTGTCTGCCACTGAGCATGCCCCCCCCCCCCACACACACACATACATAGTGCATGGGTGAGCAACAGAGGCCGCCCTCCTCTGCATGCAAAGAAGGGTGGGAGGGGGTTACCATGGTTACTAATTAAGAGAGGGTGTGGTTGAGAAGCACACTGACATCAACACCAGCATCTCACCCCCCTACACACATTCCCTCCTCACACCCATGCCTCACCCATTATCCTACTCCCCTTACACATCGCACATCTCACAGGGTGGGGGTGGAGGGGGGTGGTCCGGCATGCACCTCGCCGCCCCCCTGTGCAGGGCGCGACCCACCACGCGCTCGTATACATATATACATTTATACATATATACAGATATACATATATACGATGCTTCAGTATTGGTACAGTAGATACCGTGCATTTAATAAAAGAGTTGCTTGGGTTGTGAGATGGTGAGTGACAGTCTGTGTATGAGCTGCTTGAGTCACCCCCATATGAGTTCCCTCCTGCTCCTACTCTACCCCCACCTCCACCCCCACCCCCACACATGCTCACAGACCCAGCTGGATGAACCTGATTTCATCTTAGCAAGTGCTGACCAGTATCGGGAAACCGCAGGAGGTGGGGGTGGGTGGTGGGGAGGGTAGAAAATGGGTTGGTTGTTGGTGAGGGTGGGGGGTGGGGGTGGGGAGTGGGGGGGACCATAAAATGTGTCTCTGCATACTGGAGAAGTATTGTATCTATTTATCATCAAACATGATGCACCAATTAAATGACTATCAGCCACATTTGGTGTTTCATTTAAGAGTAATTAAGGATTGAATTTACATTAAGACAGAAGGATTTTTATGTATTGCACCTCATATCATGGTGGTATTGTTAAACTGGCAAAATACATCTGGAGATTTTGTGTGGTCTGGATAGCAAATGAGTGTGTGATGGGGAGGGGATGAAATGTCATATATATGCATACACCTATACATGCATACATGTATAGATATATATATGGGACCGATTTTAAATGGCCCATTTAGAGAGGTGGTCATGTAGGGGTTTCTTTTTTATTATTACAATTGTATTGGTTACTGATTTGGACATGGTATGAGTGACCAAGGTTAGCACAGAACACACATTGTTGGAAGTGGTATTTTATTTAATTAGAATATTTGTTAGGACAATTTGGTGGTGAATGATGGGATTGAGGTGTGCATGCATGCATGCATACATACATATACATGTACATATACATACATATACATACATATATATACATACATATACATATATATTTTAATTATGATATTATACATGCATACATATATATATATATATATATATAAATACAAATTATAAACAATCTTAGTAATTTTGTCATTGAAATAATTCCTTGAGACTTGGAATTCATCTATAGTTCTAGTTGAGAAGTGGGAGCTAGAAACATCAACACTGGAGGATGACCCAAGGACCACTTCTGATAACCCTCCCTCTCTACCCCCCCCCCCCACACACACACACACTGTCATCACAGGTGTTCCCTGTCCACAATATCAAGTCAAGTCTCAGACTGGCACTTTCCCCTCATGGCCCTGTCACATTACAACGTTTTGGCCCAACGAGGGTCGACACGTGCTGACGTGTTGCAATGTTGGGCGAAACGTCGGTACATCTCCGGTACGTTACCGGTACGTTACCGGGACGTTTCCGGCGCGTCGGTACATAGCAACGTGTGAATGCAGACGTTGGCAGCCGTCGGTGCGCGTCGGTCCGGGGTGAAAGTTTTGTGCTTGCACAAAACTTTCGGCGCAGACCGACGCACGCCGACGTGTTGGAGGGGGCGTTACGGACACATTAGCAACACGTCGAACCTGTTGGGGGCGCGCCGGCGGAACGCTGGCAGGACGTTGATCAACGGCGGTTAACGTTTGAATTTTTTTCGCCAAACTGCGACCGTTCCGTCGGCAACGTCCCGTCAGTGGGTTCCCAGCGTGCCATCAGCGTGTTATCGGCACGTTGTCGGCACTCTGCCAGCGTTTCTCAGCGCATTGGACGTGTTGCCAGCGCGCCTGGATGCATTGGCGGCGGGTCTGGACGCGCTGCCAGTGACGTGTTGGGTGCGGGTGTGTACAGGTTCACACAATACTAATACAATACCAACTCGCTGCCTCCATGCCGTCAACTCGTCGACAGCACGCCGACAACACGCTGACGACATGCTGGGAACCCGCTGGCGGGACATGGACACTGTCGTCCACCGCGCGTCGAACCTCGTTGGCTGCACGCTAACACCATGCTACTAACCCGTCCAGTTTTCTCCCAAAACGCCGAAAAGTTGGACGTCTCTTGACGGGTTGCAAATATTTTGTGCATTGCCGGCACGCCGGCAGAAACGGTGTAATGTGACAGGGGTATTAGTTCTTGAACCTCCACACACACACAGCCTCCTGCCAGGGTGGGTGTTCGATAGTTGAGGGCATGCAGGCTTAGATGTAAACACCCGCTAAGAGTGAAAATAAATACATATATACACATGTACATAAATATGGATGTCTGCATGTATGTATGTATGTATGTATGTACGTATGTATGTATGTACGTATGTATGTACATGCATACAATGGACACAACTCTCACAGCAGAGAGCTAAATGGAGAGCGGCAGTCAAGTAATGAAAGCAGTCTTTGTCGCATCGCGACCGACAGCATGATGATGATGACATGCATATGTATGTATGCATGTATGTCCTAACAAATATTTAATAAAATAAAATATAACCACCAGAAAGTTTGGTTTAACTGTCCCAGTCAGGCTGCTTCTGATACCCTCCCCCATACACACACACTACTTCTACTGATTGTGTGCCAGGGGGTGGCCTTCACAAGTGTTCCTGGTACATTGACCCTCCACACACACACTCCTACCAGTATCAGGGTGGGTGCGGGGTCGCTGCAGGCTTGCCGGCTAAGATGTTTACACAAGCTATGCGTGAAAACACATACATATACATAAATATAGATGTTTGCATGTATGAATGTATATATGTATGTATGTATGTAATGTATGTATGCATGCATGCATGCATGCATGCATGTGTATGCATTAATGTGCACCCTGCCTCCATCATTCACTAGCAAATTGTCCTAACAAATATTGTAATTAAATAAAATATTACTTCCTACATGTGTGTTCTTCAACCCCCTCATCTTGTGCCTAAGATGTTTACACAATCTATGCGCGAAAATACATACATATACATAAATATAGATGTTTGCATGTATGAATGTATATATATATATATATGTATGTATGTATGTATGCATGCATGCCTCCATCATTCACTTGCAAATTGTCCTAACAAATATTGTAATTAAATAAAATATCACTTCCTACATGTGTGTTCTACAACTCCCTCATCTGTGCTAACTTAGGTCACCCACACCCTGTCTTAATTAGTAACCATGGTAGCCCCCTGGGGGAGAGGTGGTGGTGGGGGTGGGGATGGGGAGAGGAGGATGCACTCAGGACTGACCAAGTGCTGAACAAGGGTTCAGTGACAGACACACAGCACACATTTAATGTAAATTCAATCCTTAGTTACTCTTAAATAAAACACCAAATGTAGCTGATAGTCACTTACTTGGTGAAGCAGGTTTGTCTCTTTCTAGTGATATCAATATTTATTACCCCAACAAACAGGTTCACTGGATATAGGTGATAACACATTTTCCTATAGTAAAGCCTACCAATTAACATACTAGATTACATCAACGGACCCGATTGTACCAACAGACTGTCAATTAAGGTGTTTCCCCAACCTGTTGATTGCCAGTTGGACAATAAGGGTAGAGCGATGGATGCAGTACAGGCACGGATGGGGCAGAGACTAACATTAATGACAAGAGACACACCAAACTGAAATGCAGAGAGTGACAGTTGCCAGTTCGACTGGTCTACTAAAATGCTTTTTTTCCCTGATCTAACCTTACCTGCTAAATTGAACTGCATGGTATGTAGATCAATGTCTTCTGTTTGCTTTGTCTTCCTTCCTGACTTTATACCATAGGTGCCAATCCAAAAGAATGAAAATAGTAGTCAAAGATGGCCCAAACCATAACATTCTCTGTAAAACCATGCATGGCCATGACTATATGTCTACATATATGTGTGTGTCTGCATGTGTCTGTATGTACATGTGTTGGTAATAATGCATTATTTTTGCAATGATGACGAATGCTTGAATTTAAGTATTTGCTTCAACATTCAAATGTCCATGTAAACATAGTACTTGACAGGTATATTCACTGTAATGACTAATTGGGAGGATATTGCAGAGTGGTTTAACTACCTGCCTCTCACCCTACAAGGTGTGGGACTTCATCTCTGGCCCATCCTGTGATCAAGGTGGGATGTTAATTGCCATGGTTGAACAGTACTGTCTACTGGGACATACATCTGGGACATACATCTGATGATAGTGCACCACCTGCTCAGTTGTTCCTGCAAACCTTAGTCAAGGTGATGACTAAGCCAAATGGCCCTGAAATCCTGAACAATTGGCCGGCCTGAGTCAGATAAACCAATTTAACCATTAGACTGAAGCATACAGCTAGGTGGGTCCATAAATCACCTACTGTGCATGATTGTACCATTGCACACTGAGCAGGATAGCCATATTTAGTACTCAGTCTGAAACCACTGACTATACTGATATTTACAGAGTATTGGCACAGGTTGAAACATAGTTACAGGAATGTTGAAATAGTTGTTCTCTCATCAAGTACAGTGTAGAATGTTTATATTTTCTGATTGTTCCCCCACTCAATCATACAAGGTTATATTAACATGCTACCAACCACTAAGCTATCTACTGAACATGCACTAACCTGCTAAATAATCCACTAATATATGTGCTAACCAAAAAGAAGCACAATGTCTGACATCATGATCATGTCTATTACGTTAGTCAACACAAAAGGGGGAAGATGTATTTCCCCCACAAACATACACATCATCATCATCATGCTGTCAGTCGCGATGCGACAAAGACTACTTTCATTACATGACTGCCGCTCGCCCTTTAGCTGTCTGCTGTGAGAGTGATGTCCATGAGTCGGTCTTAATGTCTCTCAGCTTCAGGTTTCGCAGTTGTACATTTCATGAAAGCTGCCTGCAAAAGTGTTGAAGTGCTGCTGGCTTTTACAAGTTACCAGTGGCACTCTCTCGGGGAGCAAATAGAGGTTTCACACCGGCAAGAATATATCTAGACAGGCCCAAATCTATTTGTCCCTGCAGTGGGTGGTCGGGAGATGTTGGGAGTTCCATACATCAACCGCCCTTAATGCTGCCACAGTGACAGGGTTTGTTCCCTTAGCCTTCGGTTCTGTCAAGAACCTGTACCACAAGGCAGTACTTTACAACTCTGCAGGGCAGGGGCGTCAAACCCCCTGAGGTATTGCAATACCTGCAATACCTGCACACCCCTCCCACACATAACTAAACACTATCTTAGAATTACATACACACCCCTCCCACACATTGCTAAACACTATCCTAGAATTACATACAACTCCCCCCCAATTTCTAAACAGTATCAAAGACCCTATAACACTAAGACGCCTCACTCCCTATCTCTCCCATGGTACTACAAGGCGAGTGGGTGAGTTTAAAATTTGTAGAAGAGAGATTGCCTGTCATTTGGATTTGGCCGATGTTGCGCCTACTGTCTGGTCTCCACCTCCCTCTGCCCTGCCCTCCCCCTACCCCTCTCCGCTCCCTCCCTCCTCCCGGCTTCCCCCCTCCCTCCCCCGCCCTCCCTTTCCCTCACTCCCCTTCCACCCCGTCCCTCCCCTCCCCGTCCGTCCCACCCTCCCCTGGCCTCACCGCCCTTCCCTCTCCCTATCTCCTTCCTCATCCACCTTACCCAGTGCTCTCACCCCACACCTCCCCCGCCCGCTCCTCACCCACCTCACTCGATGCTCTCACACCACACCTCATGACCCCCTCCCCCTCTCACCCTCCCTGATGACAAAGCTCATCCACCTGGGGATTGTTGTGTTTGTGTGGGGAGTGTCACATTTATGTGGGGAGTGTTACGTCTATGTGGGGAGTGTCACATCCATGTGGGGAGTGGTGTGTCTATGTGGGAAATGTTGCATCTACATGGGGAATGTTGGGTCTGTGTGAGGAGTTTTCCGTCTATGTGGGGAGTGTCGCGTCTGTGTTGCGTCTGTGTGGGGAGTGTTACATTTATGTGTGGAGCATTGCGTATGAGTTTTACGTCTATGTGGGGAGTGTCTCATCTTTGTAGGGTGTGTCTCTTCCATATATCCTATCTTTATCAGCTTCACTAAATAACCGGTTTCCTCAAGCACAGTGTGAAATGGATTCACTTTTTTCGTCCTCGGCTACAGAAGGAAATAAAGGGTGAATAAATCACAGAAAATACACGTAGAACTATTCAACTATGGTATATAAAATCAACCATCCCTCACTGGATACTCAGAAATTGCCTATAGAATGTGTCCCTTGATGAAATACAAGACAAGTATGCAGAATGAAAGTTTGATAAAAAAGAAATCTCAGAGCGAGTGGAGTCTGGGCATTCGAACGGCAGGGAGAGGGAGGGGGTGGGGGAGGGGGAAGGAGGTGGGTGGTGGGGGATGGGAGCAAATAATGGGAAAACAAAAACATGACTGCATAAATATCTTATACAATTACAAGAAGAAAATATTAAAACATAGATGGCAAATATCAAATTGGAAACACCAATTCTCATCTGATCACCGAAGTCACGCAACACTGAGCATCATCAGTACCTGTACGGGCGACCAACTGCCTGGTGTGGTGGACATCCTGATACAGACATATATTCTGTCAAAGAATAGGCAGATAAATAAGTTCACAGATACGCCCCTTTGCATATCGCCTACCTGGTTGAGTGTGACAAAGCAGTACAAACAGTCGCCCTTGATCCAGTGCAGGTGTGCACCCACTGCAGCTTCTGTGCCTGGGTCGTGTGCGACAAGCGCCGACTCGACCTCGGCCGTCGACAGCAGGTGGCTCGACATGTTCATCATGTTTGTCAGTTCGCCCCGTGATCCACAGATAGCCATCAGAGTCATGCCCGGTACCTGGGGACAGAGAGGGGCAGTACAGCGTGTGTGTGTGTGAGTGTGTGAGTGTGTGTGTGGTGTGTGAGGTATGTGAGTGTGGGTGATCCACGCCGGGCACCTGGGGTCAGAGAAGGGCAGTACAGGGTGTGTGTGTGGGGGGGGAGACTTGGTGGGAGGGGGGGAAATGTGTGAGTGAGTGGGTGACTGAATGAGTGAATGGGTGGGTGAGTGCGTTGATGAGTGAGTGAGTGAATTGATGAGTCAGTGACTGAGTGAGTGAGTGGGTGAATGGGTGGGTGATTGTGCTGATGTGTCAGTGAGGAATAGGTGAGTGAGTTTGTTGATGTGTCAGTGAGTGAGTGGGTGAATGGGTGGGTGAGTTTGTTGATGTGTCAGTGAGTGAGTGGGTGGATGGGTGGGTGTAAGTATGTGTGTGGGTGTAAGTATATGTGTGACTGAATGAGTGTGAGTGGGTGAATCAATGTGCGAGTGACTTGATGAGTGACTTGATTAGTGAATGGGTGGGTGAGTGCATTGATGTGTGAGTGGGTGAGTGACTGAGTGAATGAATGGGTAGGTGAGAGCATTGATGAGTGGGTGAGTGAGTGGCTGAGTGAGGGTAACTGAATGGGTGGGTGAGTGGGTGACTTGGTGGTGACTGAGTGAGTGACTGAGTGAGTGAATGGGTGAGTGGGTGAGTGAGTGATTCAATGCGTGGGTGAGAGCATTGATGAGTGAGTGGCTGAGTGAGTGTGACTGAGTGGGTGGGTGAGTGGGTGACTTGGTGGGTGACTGAGTGAGTGGGTGAGTAAGTGGGTGAGTGAGTGATTGGATGGGTGGGTGAGAGCATTGATGAGCGAGTTGCTGAGTGAGTGGGTGACTGAGTGGGTGGGTGAGTGGGTGCCTGAGTGGGTGACTGAGTGAGTGAGTGAATGAGTGAGTGGGCTACTTGGACCCGCCCACATCCAGCATGATGCTGTAGGTGTTTGTCAATGCATTCGATGATGTTAGGCAACTTATTGTTTGGACGCTCGTCCTGGGTTGTCCATTATTGGCGGGTGTTAATACTGTTATGGACTGATTGTTGCGGTTGTGCGTGAACCATTTCGCTGTTTTGCTAGTATGTGTTTGCAAGCAGTGTAGTCTGTCAATCAGCATATTATGCTACTAAAGGTGAACTAACTGTCTCCAGTGCAGTAATAGACAGCGAACTGCTTGAAGTAGGTCAAGTCAAAGCACGCCTGGTTACCATGATGCCTGGCTATGGCTGTTTGAACACCTGGTGGAGAAAATAAACAGTACGCTTTGACTTGGTTTGACCTATAATAAACAATGTGTCAACTCAAAGCACGCCTAATTAATTATTGTTGAATCTGTGTTTTAATTGTGCATGTTATTCATAACATGGGTAATTCCAGGCAGAGCCGAGAAACCCCACTGCCCTGACTAACCAACCACTGGTGCCACCTCCCCGATCGCTCCAAACTAACCCGAATACCACCAGTGGAGCAACCTACCGGCTTTACCCAACCACCTTACCCGGAAACCGACATGTGACTGGATTCAAACCCAACCGCCCCTCCACGGCCAGTTCTTCTCCCACCACCAGCCAGTAAGGACCTACACCACCTTCTTCACCCACCCACCCACACCGAAGAGAACGGACAATGGGTAAGGTTGAGGGTTCGATCCCGGTGCCAACAAGACTATGAGACCGAAAAAGGGTGGGGGATTACCATTGCTCTCTATGACCTATGTACCTGAAGAGAAATAATAAAGACAACTGTATACGTGACTCGCCTCCGCCTTCGTGAATTATGTTAACAATACTACATGTATTTATTCTATCCCACAAAATGTGTCCTAAATATGCTTACATGATTTTGTGCTGAAGTAAAAACAAGAAAATTTGCATATCTATACCATACATCTACACACACATTTTTTTCAACTTTTTTCTTGTAAGTGAAATCAATCAAATCTTGTTTGAATGTATTGTGCATGTTAAAATGTGTGTTAAAATTATGTTATTTGGCAGATGTTACACAGTTAATTTCAAAAGCTTTCTCCTTTTGTATAATATCAAAATCAAAAAGTGAAAATATGTCTAGACTGACATATGCACAACATTTAAACCTTGCTATCTATATTGATTCTACTATTATTTTTAATGTTTTATGCTATTATTTGGAATGTATTTACTTTTTGTTTCCATGTCACAAAAGTGGTACAGTTTCTGAGAATGACACAAATGGTTGGGTAGTCATTGGAGTTTTATGTCATATCAGGACAGGTACCAACTTGTGATAGTGCACACTCATGGTGACTTTATTGTGCTGCCCCACTGGGAGACCAGGCCACCAGTACAGTGACCTGATATCCCTCTCAGTCACATTAACCTGACACTGAGCCAACCAGTCCTTGCCCTATCCTAATAATAGTCATTGGAGTTTTACGTCATATCAGGACAGGTACCAACTTGTGATAGTGCACACTCATTGTAAAGGACGTGTTAACACCGTGAGTTCTTGTAACGTAACTAACTTTATTGGTTCTCCTTCGTAGTGACGTCATACGTCGTAGCGACGTCATACAATATTATGGCAGGGCGTTTGTACAGTACATATATTACATCTTCCCCTTTCAATGATATATATATATATATCTCTGACCGACTCTTAAGATCTATTACATGTCATTTGATGGGCATATTGGTGTGATATGCGTAACATACTTAAGACTTAACGTTTATTTCTGTGTACTATTTCTTGACAGACACGATAATGTTGCAAACATCAATGTAACTTGATTATATTCACTCATAATACCACTATTGTGGATGCTCATAACATTAATCATATCATTTCATTCTCCTTTCTAGAAAGATCTATGAAAACATGTGTCAAAACCTAACATTCATACATGCTACATTTCAATGCACTAAATACATGGCACTTAATTGTGGTGGTGAGCAGGGCCCCTATTCGAATGAATACAACAATGTGCTCCTTTAGTGTATTTAAACGGTCGATTCTTATGTGTGTAACTGTGTTGTTTCGTGTTTTAATTTGGCTTTATTTTCCTGGCCGCTGATTCCTGTATGCGTCTCTCTCGCTCTACAGGAGATGCCCCTTCACATTTAAGAATAATTGGGAAGTGGTCGGTCCCGCAGAGGTCGTTCCAGACCCTCCACGAAAAGTCCAGCGCCAGCTCTGGTTCAACAATGCTGAGGTCGATGGCAGAGTATGTTCCGTAGGCGGGATGCAGATATGTGCATGAACCATCGTTCAATACACACAGTGCACGACCATCCACAAGGTCCTCAATCCTCTTGCCCTTTGGGTTCCTAGTGGTCCCTCCCCACAGTGGGTTGTGGCCGTTAAAGTCACCCATAAGTAAATATGGGGACGGTAACTGGCTCACAAGAGCATCCAATTCTTGTAAGGTGAGAATGGAGCTCGGAGGAACATAGATAGAACAGAGAGTTATAGTCTTATGTAGCGTCAGACGAACAGCTACAGCCTGTAGTGTTGTGTCTAACGCCACTGGCGTACATACAATATCACGTCTAACCAGGATGGAGGAGCCACCAGCGGCCCGGTCTCCATCCGGTGCAGATTTGTCAAAATTGATGTAGCCTTTAAGACTACAACTCTCAGAAGCTCTCAAGTGAGTTTCTTGTAAGCAAATGGCAAGAGGGTTGAGGTTGCAGCACAGAAGAGATAACTCTTAAATGCTGCCCTTGAAACCTCTACAATTCCACTGAAACAGAGAACCACCTCTCACTGTCATTTTGGGGCAGTGACAGGTGTTCTCCCCCTCCCCTTAGGTTTGGGGGAGAGACTGTGGTAGCGACTAGTCGAGGCCTCAGCCATCTCTACTTCTTCCAGCGCCTCAAATCTGTTTTTAGTTAGGGACAGAGACCCTATCGGGACTCTGTCCGAAATTGGGTTTACGTTTTAAAACCGTAGCCTTTTTAATAGGGCTCGGATTGATTGATGGTTGGTTTGTTTCTTTATGCGGACTCCGACTCCGACTCGGAATCCCTGGGGTTTGCACCGACGTTGTTTTCTTTGTCGGCTCGGTCAAGTGATGGACTGGGGGTACAGCCTTGGGCTTCTCCCCAGTCAACCACGTTAACTTGGTCTGGCAGTCGACTGACCTGTTTGAAGCCTTCACTATCGCGGCATAGCTCCTGGTGGTTGGTGAAGGTGTACTACCTTCAACCATCCTCCGAGCTGGTGGATAGCTCAGCCCATTCTCTGTTTTTACACGTTGAATTGATTTTTCCTTGATCCAAACAGGACAGTCTTTGGATGCGGCCATATGGTCACCCAGGCAATTGATACATTTTGCCTGGTCATGGCACTCAGTGCCATCGTGACACTTCTGACCACACCGGAAACATGTCGTTTCGTTATGACATGAATCCTTACCATGACCGAATTTCTGGCATCGGAAACAGCGGAGCTGATTTGGTATGAACAAGTCCACTGCAACGCTGAGGTATCCGACTTTCAAATTCTTGGGCGGAAACGGTGTATCAAACGTGAGGATGTACGTCCCTATTTTTATGGACTTGTTATCCTTCTTAATCACTATCCGTCGAACGTTTAATACACCTTGGGTTTCAAGTTCCTGTTCGATTTCATTCTCATCACAATCGTCCAGATCTCTAGTACGGATCACTCCTTTACTAGAGTTGAGCGTGCGATGAGGAGAGGCTTTGATGGCGACGCCTGCTAGCGTGCTTGCACGTAGCAGATTGTCGGCATGAGCCTTCCTCGCACATTCCACAAGAATATGGCCAGAGCGCAGTTTTTGGACATCCTTGACCGTGCCAGCAATCCCCATGATGCCTTTTTGTATGGCAAAAGTGGATAGCTTTGTAATGGGTTGGTAGGGTACACTAGATTCAATCATTATGAATCTAGGCCATTGTTGAGTTTGTTGAGTTTGGATTTCCGAATCGGAATCCACGTCAGCTCTTCTTTTCTTTCCAGTTTGAGGGGGGGTTTGTAGTATCCATATTTAGTTTTTTTTTCATTCGTCACCCTTGCTCCTCACCCACCACGGAGCCCCACATGGGGGGTGTGCACAGCTGCGGATACCCGGCAGTTACACACCAAGGATATAAGGGTGATATACTCAAGCAATGATCTACCAAAATGGAAGATCATTACCGGATTGACCCTAGCCACCACCTTCTAGGAGTAGTGAAAAATGAAAATAAAATGGATTTATGTATATATATATATATTTATATATATATATATGTATAAATATGATTTTTTAGATAATTACATTTTTCATAGTACTACTCCTTGGGCTTGGCGTGACCAGCCGATTGATTGGACCGGGCCAGTCCAACCCCTCGTCTAGGTGAAGTCGGGGACAAAGTGCAGTATTGGTCGACTGGAAGCCACAGCTCCCTGAAGACCTCATGCACCAGGATCCCTTCCTCTACCGACACAAGCCGCGACTCACGGCAAACGAGTCACCCCATTTGTCGCCTTTTACGATCTGCAAGGGGGTGCAAGGGAACTATTCTACCCCGGTTCCCCACGGGTGGTCAGCAGTAGACCATCTACCACCTGCATTAGAGTAGACCATCTACTCCTGACCATCTAATGCTCACCATCTACTGCTAAAACAAACATTACAACAACATTTACATACAAATGGTCAGTTTATCACGAAATACACACTAACCAAAAATGCTTAAAATACAATGGAGTGAAAAACTAAATATATCTGTTTACATGTTGCTCAATCGCTGCTCAATCGGTTGCTCCTCAAGCAGTAGAAGGTGAGCATTAGACAGTGAGCTGTACACCATGTACTGCACCTCCACTGCACAATACACCATGTACGGCTCACCATCTAATCCTCACCATCTACTGCTATATAGAGCACTACCGAAACAAAGTAAACCTAAAAGGCACAAAATAAAAGTGATCACAAATTGCTAAACCAAAATTACACCGAAATACAAACCAACCAAAAATGCTTAAAATACAATGGAGCGAAATACTAAATATGTGTATACATGTTGCTCAATCGCTGCTCAATCGGTTGCTCCTCAAGCAGGAGAAGGTGAGCATTAGACAGTGAGCTGTACACCATGTACTGCACCTCCACTGCACAATACACCATGTATGATGGCTCACCATCAGATGTGGAATAACGAAGGGATGAGAACATGTGAAAGCACGAATAGCCTGTTTAATAGCTATGACGGTTATAACAGTTGATCCCAAAAAGAGCAATTATCACTGTGCAGAATTAGAGGACAAAAGTCTATCGGATATACATCATGCTGTACTATAAATTTCACATGTGGAAATACGAATTAACCTCCAATGGTTGACGAGAACAGAACATGTGGAAAACCGAGTGCAAACATTCAGGACCGCATAACGTTTAAAATAGCTGTTTCATTAATTGTTATAATAAGGACAAGAGACAGCCAATAAGTTGTTTTTAATGACGGCGGGATATTCTAACCATGTTCCATATCATGTTCTATGGTGAGAACTGGCAATAAAAGCTCAGACCTTTTCCCTTTGTTTCAGTGTGATTACAGGACCAAAAATTATCTTAACTTTCTTACTACTAGACAAATATGCCTTATTAAATAAATACAAAATCAATACTTTCTTAAGACTAGACCAATATGTTTGATCTTTGTGTTATTTCAAAGCATTTGTTTGCCTCTTTACAATGGTATGAGTTTCATTTATATACGGCAATCTACAAACTAAAGCAATAAAAGCTAAGACCTACATTTCTCCAGCTGTCATGTTTATAAAGTGGACACAGACAGAGCCGAAAACATTGCCAACATCAAGGCCACAGTTGATGAACACACCATGACCCCTGGCTTGGAAATCATGACACATCTGTTAACATGAACAACAAGGAAAGTCACGCTTGGTTGCTGTGACATGGCTGTTAGTATTGCTTTCGCTGGCACCAACACAGTAGTATGATCGATTGTGACAGTTAAGGTAATTGTAATTATCATATAGTGTACTTATAGTAGTGGCCAGTATGCGAGATTGTTACCATTAAGTTAATTGTAAGGATCCAGTATTAGCTTACTGCATAGTGCTGCTAATGGGTGTTCACTGTGAGAACAAATTATGGTTCACTACTAACATTAAACTATTAGTCAAGTATGAGCAATATTCCAGTGTACTTTAGTTAAATAACTTCTGAGTCAGAATACATACATCAACATTTGCTGCTAATGGGTTGATTGATTGATTGGTGGATGCTTTACGCCGTGTCCGCAGCATAGGCCATATTCACGGCGAGAAATGTTTGTTTTTTGTTCAAACCATTGCTTTTAGATCTAAAAGCAGACACTCAATTATGTGCCTATAGACACTCATTAAATTAGAAAGCTCACAATCATATATTTGTGGTCAACGGAAACAAATTCCCATAGAAAAAGAAAAGTTTTATAAATAATTGATAGAATCTATTTATTAAATTATATGAGGTGGTACAGTCCAGCTGCCCTCAAAAAGGCTAAAATGTTTTCCTGTTTTACCTTAGTAAAAAGGTCATGCATACTGTCTGCAGTGTAGAACTGTTGGCGCAGGGCCAACAAATCAACGCAACTTAGTAAAATGTGTTTGAGTGTCAGCGGGGACTGACACCCAATACATTCAGGGGGAGGTTCCCCTTTGAGCAGAAAAGCATGTGTAAGCCATGAGTGGCCAATACGGCAGTGGCTAAGGACCACTTGGTCCCGCCGACCTCCCGCATGAGTCTGTGGTGGCTTTCCCACAGATGGTTCAATTTCTTTAAGTTTTTTAATGGTTTCATCCCACTCATGTTGCCATTTGGATTTTATGTGGGTGGCTATTAGTGGTTTCAGATCAGAGTGAGGGAACAGACATGGTTCAAGATCACAGTTCAGGGCCTTCTTCGCAGCCCGATCAGCTCGTTCGTTTTACTTGTATGCCGGCATGGCCAGGCACCCAGCACAGGTGGATGTCATACCCATCCGTTGTCAGTTGGTTCATTTTATAAATGACCGTTGCTAGAATAGGGTGATTCGTTTTCACTCCAGCAACAGCCAGGAGGCAAGAGAACGAATCACTGTATATAACATAGTTAGTGTGGTTGGATACCTCGATACACTCCAAAGCGAGGAGTGCTCGGGATTCTACAGTGAAAATCGAGCTCCCCATCCAGGGTCAGCTCCGGTTCCGCATACACTCTACGCAGCAGGCAGAAGTGCATGTAGACTGTTTTGGTCTTGGAAAATTTGAAACCATTCAGAACTGACCATCGATGGATCCCATTTATGCTTGGTTGTAGCTGTCTCTCTATGAAATTCATGTTAGCACCGCTGTAATATAATACAAAGTCGTCCACGAAAAGACTACAGGAGACCCCCCGCTTTACAGCAGCAGCAATACCATTGACCTTGACCCCGAAAAGGGTCACGGCCAGTATGCTGCCTTGAGGTACTCCTAGTTCCTGTGAGTGTAGGAGGGAATAGGTAGTCTTGACACAGACGCGGAAATGTCTGAAGGCTAGAAAGTTCCTGATGAAAATTGGCAAGTGGCCACGAAGGCCAATCGCATGAAGATCCTCCATGATGCCATGCTGCCACGTTGTGTCATAGGCTTTTTCGAGTTCGAAAAAGACAGCCACAACATGCTCGTTCTTAAGGAAAGCATCTCTTATGAAGGTCTCCATGCGCACCAAATGGTCGAGGGTGCTGCGGCCCCGTCTAAAGCCACATTGAAGGTTGGACATGTAGTGTCCTGACTCCAGTAGCCAGACGAGGCGGTTGTTTACCATTCGCTCCATGGTTTTACAGATGCAGCTTGTAAGGGCTATGGGACGATAGTTGTGGGCTTCACTCTGGTCTTTACCAGGTTTGTGAATCGGTATTACTGTCGCCTCCCGCCAAGAGGCGGGGACGACACCCGACTCCCAGATGTTGTTGAAGAGTTGAAGCAACAGTCTCATGTTCAGGGAGATGTTTCAAAAAGTGATAATGAAATCCATCAGGTCCAACTGCTGTGTCATGCAAGCATTCCAAAGAACACCTCAACTCACCCATACTGAATGGATTGTAGTGCTCCTCGCCATCGGAAGAAAAGTCCAAGAGCTTTTGCTCTTGGCGTTCCTTGACTACCCGAAAGCCCGGGAGGCAGTTTGCCAAAGACGAGTTTCCAGCAAAGGTCCGAGCCAATTCTTCACTTATTTCGTCGAGTGATGTGAGAATGGTGCCGTTGTGTTTCAAGTGTTGGACTACAGAAGAATCACGTCCCCTTCGTTTGATTCTCCTGATCATTGTCCATACTTTGCCCAATGGCGTGTGCATGGTGATGCTAGAAACAAATTGTCTCCAACACTGCCTCTGCGCTTCTTTGATTGTTCTGTGAGCGCGAGCGCGCAGAATTCTAAAGAGCGCCAGATTTTCAGCAGTCGGTCTCCTGTGGAATTTATGCTGAGCTTTCTTTCGTTCCTTAATAGCCCTCCTACAGCCGTCATCTAACCATGGAGGCGTCAAACGCTTGGGAGTTGCTGAGGTCTTTGGAACAGTTTTCTCCTCGATCCATCTCAGCATCTCAGTGAAGGCATCGATGTCACCGATGTCTGGAGTGAACTCCTCGCGATATAGGGTCTGGAAGGTGGGCCAGTCAGTTTTACAAAGCCGCCAGCTCTTCTCTTGCTCTATGGGAGATGCCTCTCTGCAATTAAGAATAATTGAGAAGTGGTCGCTCCCGCAGAGGTCATCCCAGACCCTCCACGAAAAGTCCAGCGCCATTTCTGGTTCTACAATGCTGAGATCGATGGTGGAGTATGTTCCGTAGCCGGAATGCAAATATGTGTATGAACCATCATTCAATACACACAGAGCATGAGCGGCCACAAGGTCCTCAATTCTCTTGCCTTTAGCGTTCCTATTGTCCCCCCCCCCATAATGGGTTGTGGCCGTTAAAGTCACCCATAAGTAAATATGGGGACGGTAACTGGTCCACAAGGGCGTCCAGTTCTTGTAAAGTGAGAACAGAGCTCAGAGGAATGTAAATGGAACAGAGAGTTACAGTCTTATGCAGCGTCAGACGAACAGCTACAGCCTGTAGTGTTGTGTCTAACGCCACTGGCGTACATACTACATCACATCTGACCAAGATGGCCACGCCCACCACACCGCCCCCTCTAAAGCCCAGGCCCCCCTCCCCCCCTCACACACTGACCAGAGGTGCAACGTGCAGCCAGGCGGCATACGCCACAAACAAACTGTTCTCCTCACCATTAACAAAAACACAGGAGCCAAAAAATGATCGCCCAAACCACGCCGACCCACACGCTAGGATCGACCACACCCCAGGCCTGGAGAGGCCACACGCACCGACGAGCAACAACACCACGATCGGCGTGTTAGCAACGGTCAGACCATCTGGCCACCTTACCCTGAGGACGAGTAACACAGACCTCCACGACGGGGGGCCCCCCTCTGACAATCTCCTCACCCAGGACGAACACGGCCAGGCTGACGGAGACCTGACCGAGGTCTTAAACGACCTCCACGCCATACCGGCGTCCCCCTACAACCGCCCCCCACACACCCCTCTCATACCGGCACACCCTGACGCGAATCTGGCCGACCGCGGTGCGCGGCCAGTGGGAAAATGGATTTACACGAAGCCTTTTCCTCTGTTTTCGACCCCTCACACTCATTAATCAATAGATAGGTTTTAGAATAGAAGCCATTCTCCCATTTAAAATAATTATAATCATTACAATGATCATAAAGCATACTCACAAATTCTTTTTTTCTCTCGGGTTTTACAACATCTATCATCTCTTTACCAGAAAAAGACATATACAAACTATCTGTATCACAATTCAAACACGACAAGACATCGGTACAGTGGGCCAAGGTTTATTGAGACGAACCGGCAGTAGTTAACAGCTATCAGAAAGGGAGTCATTGTGCTAGGAGAGTAAGTTACGGTTGGATACCTTAGTTAATTCCAATGGTCTTAAGAATAGTAGTACATAGCCGGGGGGGACTCCGGGAGTAAGCTAAAGAACTAGAGGTCTAACCTACAGGGCTGTGTTCACCCTTGAATGTACAGAGTGTTCAGATGTCCTTAGATAGGTACATACCCACAGCTTCCCTTGGTATCGTCCATATGTGAAACTTAATTCCCACCTACAGCAGGCTCTGAGCCGCAGACAACTGAAGTTCCCCTTTTACACTCGACCCTAGGCGTAGTAGGACAGGCTTGTGGGGTGGGTGGGATGGTAAAACCAGGAAGGCTCGACGCAGGACCGGGCTCTATGAGTGCTTCTTGGTGCGTGACGTTGGATCGGTAAGAATGTTTTCCACCTGCACTAGTTCTGGGAGTGTCCGTTGCCAGGATACCAGAGAAGCTACCCTGGCAGTTAGTTACCTGGCCCAGAGGCAAGGAGTTGTTGTGAGTCCTTCTTCGGCCACGTCATAATGGGGCTGACCTGCGCCCAGGGAGAGAAAGGTAAAACGTTGAATGGCCCAATCACAGTCTCATACCTTAGCTCTAAGTCAACAAAACGATCAATCCACTTGAAGTGCTCCGGCCCTTCGCAGTGATTCTTGTTAGTCGGGGTTGGTGGTGACAGTCCAACGTAATCAGCCGGCCATCCAACCTCTAAAAAACTTATCAACATCTTATCGCTATAATCCTCCAACATCAACTGCCAGTTATCGATCCTTAATCCTGACGGCACCGGAACACGCGCCGACATGTAGTTTGGGAGATGAGTCAGCCTGACCTGCGAATACAAAGTCATATAAGACATGTCACGTTGTCCAACTGCGTCTGCAACAACGGTCGGCCACATTGACAAAAGAATTGAACAGTAGTCAGCTGGAGACATAGGCTTAGCACTAGTGGGTGTGGCAAGGGGAAGTGCATTCACGACAGGACTGGAAGGTGGTCCGGACCTCTCTGAAACAGTTGAACAATCGGTCAAGCCAGGCTGTGGCGAGAGGCAGGGCGACATGGCAACCGTTCCGTGGATCGAGTGAGAGAGGCTTCACTGGCCATCATTGTAACGGCCGAAAAGCAAGGCATCTGGCGACAAAGGCATAGCGCTACTCCCCACAAAGACGGCCAAATCATTTGAAGTGGAAAAAACTAGCCCCACACCGTCTCCCGATCCCTCACACCACTCACCCGGCAGGGCCCAAAACAAACCCGCAGCAAACCTGTCACTACGGGCATCACCCTCAAGGTCAACCATACTTACCAGCCAGAATCTAACCTCACACACTAACGTTAACACAAACATGCTACGCGTAACAAGTCTTATTCTACTATTGTCCTCAGCCACATCAGTGGAATCAGACACGACCCAATGGCCGAACTCTTCTGCCCTATCGTGCCCCACCCCGTTAGCTTGCCTGTCGACATTTAGTAAGCCATCACCAACAAGCCCCCCACACCCAGATCCTCCACCCAACCGGCTACCAGTGAGCGTGCCTTTGCCACCAGAGGGCCGACTAGTGCAGCTGGGCACCGACTGAGAGAGGGCGTGCCTGTCAGGCAGTGGCAGAAGCAATGAAGTATGGAGCGTGAAACATGGGGCCCAGCCAGTGGCGCATTTAATGGGCCACAGCTGGACTCCGACTGGGGTGGGGCGTACCTGTCAGGCAGTGGCGGAGGCATGGAAGCAGGGCCAAGCAAGCTGGCAACAGGGCGGCAGGAGGGCCGCCCCGACGGTACATCAATTGATGTGGTACCAGGGGCGGGCAAGGTATGACAGCCGATAGCCGGCGGCGGCGGCGGACTTTGCCCAGGATCAATCAACTGTAAACATGAGTTGGATAGAACGTCAACAGATGGAACAGAGTCAGAGTCAATATGACTACAGCAGGGGGCCGTCTGAGGCGGGGCATGCCTGTCAGGCAGTGGCAGTCGGAAGGAAACAGTGTTACGCCAGGCCATAGGGGCAGAGTGAACAACAGGACTGATAGATAACGGTGCAGGCAGAACAGACTCAATATCAGCAAATGGCAAATGAGAACTAGAGAAAACGTCAACAGGCAGAACAGAACGGACGGGAGAGCGACCCAAGCCAGAACGATTAGTTGGGACAGTACGTTCACAATGATATAACCTTTGGGTCCCGCTCAGGCCGCGGCTTGAAAACCTGACCTGTCTGCCTCAAGTCCCCTATCAGCAGCGGCGTCGGCCACCCTCCAGGACGCCTTCTTTTTGTTATTGCAGTCAATTTCTTTATGGCCATTAGCACGCTTATACTGAGCCCCGCACCAGCCGCACACATGAGCATGCCTGTCAGGAAGTATCCCGTGGGATGACTAGAATCCGCATTGTTTCCCCAGGTTCCACAACGTGCACGGCAACCCATCTACCTCCTTACTATACAAACTCTTATAGCGAAAGTCCCCTTGCGACTCATAGCCTACGGACTTTCTAACTGCAGCACGGCTTCCGACCGTGCACACATCCCATTGCATGTCCTTAATCGCCAGAATGTCTAGCCAGCCAAATGGTAATCTCCCGTCTTCGAACATTGCGAAGATCCTTTCCGACCAGGTGAGGCAAATCACCCAATCCCACTCTGTGGCCATGTTACACAGCTGGCCCATGTGTTTGCGCAGGTGCGGTACCCAACTCACAGGGACATACCTGGAACCACACATTCTGAACAGGGCTGACATATATTCAGCCCAAGTAATGTCCCCAAGACCAACTTTGGTTTTTCTATCGTTCTGTATAACAAATTCATTAGGCATGAGTGAGACCTTACCTCTCGAAGGACGGAGACTCGAATCAGTAGAAGACATTAGATCTTCCAACGCAGCCCTATTACGGTTAGCCTGGTCAATCCCCACAGCGTTATTACCATACAGCAGGCCAGAGCGACTGTCTTCCTGACCTACATCCGCATAGGCTCGGTCAAGTGGAGCAGTCAGATACGGTGACGTCAGTGGCGCGTCACGCCTGACGGTTGCAAACAGCGCTGGACCCAGGCCCAAGTCTGCCCCTCCCAAGGGCAGGCCAGGAGCCAGCACTGTGGCCGGGTCCCTTGGACGTACATATCCTCGCGATCCGTGACCAGCGACCTGGCCTGAAGGGCCTGGCAGTGGAGCCAGGACTGGAGAGTCCTCTCGTTCCAGTCTCCGACGACCGGACATCAGCAGTGGTGACCTGGACCCGTGGCAGTAGTATAGTGGGGTTCTTTTCAGCGTAAAATTACGTAATCCTGGCTCTGAGAGAGTCCATTGCACTTGATGACCCCTTCCGAGGGAGTCCATTGACCTTAGATGACCCGTTCTTTCAGGGTGGGGGGTAGGTTTGACCTTAGATGACCCGTTCTTTCAGGGTGGGGGGGTAGGTTTGACCTTAGATGACCCTTATTTTGTTGTTGGGTGGGTGGTTTTGTCCTTAGATGACTGGTTTGTCCTTAGATGACCTATGATTGTGTGTGTGTGTGTGGGTGTGTGTGCGCGTGTGTGTGTGTGCGCGCGTGTGTGTGTGTGAACCGAACCGATGACGTCATTGAGTTTTTTCAGCCTTGGCTGCCATCTGTCACCCTGCCCCCCCATCATTCCCCCCCAGCCGACCCAAACGATGACGTCATTGAGTATTTTCATTGTTGGATATCATCAGTCACCCTTCCACCCCACCCCCCCATCATTCCACCCCCCCACCTTTTGCCCCCCCAGCGGACCCAAACGATGACGTCATTGAGTCTTTTCTGTGTTGAATACCATCTGTCACCCCCCATCTTTCCGCCCCCATCCGACCCAAACGATGACGTCATTGAGCATTTTCTGGGTTGGATACCATCTGCCACCCCGACCCCCCCATCTTTCCAGCACCCCAAAGCCACCAAACGATCACACGTCATTGAGTCTTTCCGGATGGAAATATCATCCGCCAGCCAAACACAGCCCCACCCACCCCGCCCATCTTACCGCCCCCAGCGACCCAAACGAGACGTCATTGAGCATTTTTCTGGTTTTTTTTTTGGATATGAATCCGACACCCCCGCCACCAAAAAAAAAAAAACCCGGCGCCCCAAGCTTTCCTACCCCCCATCTTTCCGCCCCCAACCGACCCAAACGATGACGTCATTGAGGCATTTCTGGTTGATACCAACTGCCACCCCGACCTACCCCACAACTTTTCCGCCCCCAGCCGACCCAAACGATGACGTCATTGAGCATTTTATGGGTTGGATATCAGCCGCCACCCCGGCCCCCGCCCCCCCATCTTGCCGCCCCACCCGACCCAAACGATGACGTCATTGAACATTTTCTGGGTTGGATAGCATCCGCCGCCCCGCTAAAATAGAATGCTTCCCCACAATCCCTCCCTCCGAAAACTCGAAGCGTGGTAACATCATATCAGTTAGTGAGAGAGATTTGATGAAGTAGCATCAATATTTAAGCGAAGAACAACAGCAATATTTAAGCGAAGAACAACATGGGAAAACATCAGGTATGTTTACTCATATCTTATTTATTTTATTATATATATATATTTGATTAATTTATGTTCTTATTTAAATTTAGATATTTTCAAAATAAAAAATATGTTGTAATACATATTTTATGATTTATTTTTACGATAAATGTGGATGATATATATATATATATATATTTGATTAATTTATGTACTTATTTAAATTTATGTTTTTCAAAATAAAAATATGTTATAATAAATATTTTGTATTTAATATATATCTTCTTCATCCTTTCAGCATTTTTCGTGTGACTCGTGTTCGAAGATCTTCAAGTCTATTTCAAGTTTGGCGAAGCATCAGCGACTTGCATTCGCCTGCTGTGCAGAGCTTCAATCGCTGGCTTGCATTCACTGTCGTAAAACTTTCCGCTCCCTGTTTGGTCGAAGAAGACATGAGAATAGATGTAAACTTGGGAGAGTTACACCCACTTCTCCCTCTTCTTCTCCTATTTCACAAATTGGGAAAGACGATTCCACAAGGTCTTCTTGTTATAAGTGTGGAGAATGTGGTGAGGAATATTCATACATGAAGGAACTATTGCAACATATGAAGAAGCATTGCGTTAAATGTTCTCTATGTTCTGCGGCATTTGGAAATAGTAAACTTCTCAATAAGCATATGGGGTTATATCATGCTGATTATGCCACAACTCCCACCCCATCTTCTTCTTCTTCTTCTTCGCGTTTCATGAGAACTGTTACTAATGATGATGATGATGATGATGATGATAAAAAGGAATATTCTGCTGTCGGTGGTGTGGATGATGGTGGTGTGGGTGGTGGAGGTGGTGGTGGTGTGAATGAAAAAACTAACTTTTTTAAAAGACAGAGATTCAAGTGGAGTATTCCAACCTGATTCTGTTTCAAAATCTCATTCCGCCATTACTTGCGAAGATTGTGGTAAGCTTTTCGCATCATGGCGTCTTTTGATTTCCCATAGATGGATTCACGCTTCAGAAGGTTCTCAACCGCATCAAGAACCATGGATAACAGATTCAAATATCTCCCCACCTTGGGGAGAAGGAGAGATAATTGACATTCCTTTGCAAGTGGTTTATACAGAAAATCGTGACACTATTCTAGCGCCTCACAATATTGGAAGGGTTAGAGGTATCTATAATTTCCCCATGGCGGATTATACTGGAGATAGTTTGATATTAGAACATATTCGTTGTATTTATGAATTTGAAAAGAATTCATTTAAGATCAATTTTGCTTTTGGTTTAATTTTGAAATCGATTGAAACTGGTGAATATCGTTATTTTACCGCTTATTTTAATTCAACAATATTCAATTTTCCACGCTCTGTTAATAACCTAGGCGATCTATTGAGCTTATTTGATCATATTAGAAAGATTGATGTGGAGCGTTTAATTCAAGCCGTGGGTGAGAACTCCAAATGGCATAAGGTTTACATTACTAATGTCAATTACTATGTTTTTAGAAAATCTTTTGTGATTGGAAGATCCAATTCCATTATTTTTCCAGATTTCATTAAAAAAAATAAATCTATAAATAACTTCCTAGATGCGGAAGGAATTAGTGATTCGAATCTCGGGAAAGAGCAACTATGTTTTTTTCATTGCTTAGCTTATCATACAGAGAGGAAAATACATAAGTTGCGGAGTGTAGTTATGAAACTACGCGACAAATGGTTATTTTTCCTCAATCCGGTTTGGAATGAATTCCACAAGAATAAAAAAAGGAGTTTTGCAGGTATGTCATTAGAAGATCTACCAAATTTAGAATCATGCTTTAGTGTTAGTATAAATGTTTACTCTTTGCGAGAAGACGATTCATGCATATCTCTGTACTCCTCTCAATTCTCCTCTCACTCCCTCCCCCTCAATCTTAATCTATTTAATTCACATTTTGGTTATATCTCGAATATGGAGTCGTATGCTAGCAAGTATGCTTGCAGGAATTGTGATAAACTATTCTCTTTGAAACACAAAGTCATAAGACATGAGAAAGTTTGTGCGAACAGGGTCAGTTTTATATATCCAGGAGGGATGTATTCACCTTCAAAAACTATATTTGAGGAGTTGCGAGATGGTTTGAATATAGATACCGAACTTCACTTGCAAAACTTTCCCTGGTTTGCGGTTTACGATTTTGAATGTCTCCTACCAACCACAAATATTCATCACCAACAGCAAAGAGAATTAGAAGTTGGTGTTGGTGTAGATGTTGTTGAGAATGGAAATGATGAAGATGATGATGGTGATGATGATGATGATGATGATGATGAGCAAAGGAAGTTAAAGTGGTGTACAGAGCACAAACCCATTTGTGTTAGCATTTCTTCAAATGTTCAGGGTTATTTAGAACATAAATGCATAATTGATGAAAATTTAAATCTCTTGCTTTCTAAGATGGAGATTTACCTGAGTGAGATACAGGAAGCGTTGAAAGCACTATCAAAAACTCGCTGGGAATCTATACATAAGAAACTAGATGAGTTATGTATTTCCTAGAGTCAACCTCTTACTAGCTCCACAGCTTCCTATATTCCAATTGTGAGAGTTAAAGAGGAGAATGAAGTTGTTAATGATATTAATGCTGATGATGATGATGATGATGTTGATATTGATGTTGATAATGATGAAGATAATTATTATAACTACACTAATAATTATAACTTCACTAATAATAATAATAATAATAATGCCAATGAAGAGATGTCTTCCTCTACTGAAGCGAATGATATGGAGTTAGGAGAAAACTCACCTATGAAGAAGAAGTCTGGAGGTGGAGGAGGAGGAGGAGAAACGTCTAAAGCGTTGATGAGGACGTCGCCTTCATCCGATTGCGTTCGGGAACAGTGCGCTGAAAAGATAAGATTGCGAATATTGAATTCCATAGAACGGTTAAAGGAGCGGTTTAACACTTATTGCATCACCCTTCCTTGCCTCGGTTTTATCTCTAGTAGATATGATCTTCCAGCTGTACGATCCGCTTTCCCCAAACACTTCAAACTTGGGAGTGAGTTGAACTATATTGTTAAAAAAGCAAATCAATACAGCGCTATTGTAACCAAAAAGTTCGCATTTTTAGACATCAGCCTTTTTCTTGCTAGCGGGAGTAGTTATTCAAAATTTCTCATCGCTTATTCAGCACCCGATTTCAAGAGTTATCTACCTTATGAGTGGCTAACCGACTTTTCAAAACTTTCTCATCCCGCGCTCCCTGAATATGATGCTTTCTATTCTAAACTCAAAAGTGTTAATGTGTTAGAGGAAGAATACCTTGACTGGGAAAGGAAAGGTGATAGCAATTCCGCTTCACCAAAGACTGGTCGCATGAAATATAATGATTTACAATCAGTTTGGAAGGAGCGGTTCCTTTCGCGATTTCCTAATTTACTATGTGAATCTAGATACAAAACCATGTGTTACAGCTGTAGAAAATATGTTAGCATTTTATATATCTATGCGAATCGATCCATTGAAAACCGCAATCTCCGCACCAGGAATAGCACGAAGATTGCTATTCCAGTGCGCCAAAGAGAATGAATGCTTCTTTTCAAGTTTTTGTGAGCGAGATGCGGATCTTTATACCAAGATTAAGACTTGCGCTTTTGGAGGACCGAGTATAATCTTTAAAAGATATGCTAAGGTGGGAGAGACGGTTCTACGCAATAATCCTGAGAAACCCTGTCGTTTTATACAAGGTTATGACTCTAATGCGATGTATCTATATTGTCTCTCTCAAAAACTTCCTGTTTTATTTCCTTTTAGACGAAAGTTAGAAAACAACTTTAAACCTCAGTGTACCTGGAAACATCTTGATATGTATAAATGGATGAATTGGGAATCTCAGACAAATAATATTAGAATTGAGCATAAGATCAACACTGGAAAAGAGTTTCAAATTGGACCCTATTTCGCTGATGGTTACTGTCGAGAAACTCACACCATTTATGAGTTTAACGGGTGTTGGTATCACGGCCATCCACCAAGTGAGTGTTCTTTTCATTCCAACATCCCCTCCACCATCACCGTCACCACAGAATCAATAGCGAAAGACAAAAAGCAGAAAGAGGCTCATCTTCAGACTTTGGCTAGAGAACAATACATTCGACAGTGTGGATTTAATTTGGTGGTGCTTTATGAATGTGAGTTTAAAAAGCTTTTGCGAGAGAATAACTCCATAGCGCAAGCTGCAAATGAATTTCTTCCACCATTCTACATTAAACATCCCCACAGCGTTTCTCTAGAAACTATCCTGAACGCGATTGAAAGTGGGGAGCTAACAGGTATGGTGGAGGTGGATATTCGCGTTCCCGCTGTATGGCCTAAAGGGAAGGAGCAGGAGATCTCTCCTAAGGAATTCTTTTCAGAAATGGCTTCTATATTTTGTAATGTCGACATTCCATTGAATGAGTGGAGTCCCCTTATGCGACAATTTGCATTTAAGAAAGTTTCAAAAGATCCTGTGAATACACGTCGACTTTTGGTGGGTGGAATGCGCGGTGAGCGTATACTTCTAGCTACTAACCTATTACAATTCTATCTTAGTATGGGGCTTCTAGTCACAAAAATTTGGGAGGTTGTTGAGTGGAAATTAGAGTTTTGCTTTAGAGGATTTTGTGATTTTATTACAAACTCATGTAGGGAATCAGATTCGAATCCCGATTTTCAAATTAAGGGAGAGACAGCAAAGGTTATGGGTAATGCGAGTTACGGAAGTCTCCTGATGGATAAGACAAAGCATACAAATATTTCATATGTGAATTCTATTCAAAAAGCGAAATTAGCTGTTAATTCAAAACTCTTTAAAAATATGACTGAACTAGATAATGATATTTTTGAGATTGAGCAGTGTAAACGATCAATTCGCTTAGACATCCCAGTGCAACTCGGTTTCTTTGTTTTAAATACCGCTAAGTTGGTTCTTTTACAATGGTATTACTGCTTTCTAATTAAATTCATTGATAGAAGCGACTTTGAATTAACCCATAGTTTATATATGTCGATTTCTGGGAAAGATCTCATCGATGTTGTGAAACCGTCAAGAAAGAAAGAGTTTTTGAGTTTGCTTTATGGACATTGTAATGATTATGTAATGATTATGGTTACTTTAAATGGGAAAACGGTTTCTATTTACCTAGAGATTGTTGTCAGAAACATCGTGAACATGATAAACGTGAGATCGGAATCTTTAAGAAAGAGTATACAGCAACTACTTCATATTGTTTGAATTCTAAAACATATCTACTTATAAAGTCAGTTGATGGTGGGGGAGAGAGTGGAATGAAATCCCATGAAAAGGTGTCTTGTAAATCCATTAATAAAAGATGTTTAATGAAGAATCGTACTCCTGCTGAAGGGTTTTATGCAGACGCGTTATTTAGAAATGAGAGTGGATCGGTTATAAATACAGGATTCAGAGCTCACCACAATTCGGTTTGGACATATAAGGAACGACGAACAGGTTTTACTTTTTTATACATTAAGAGACATGTGCTGAAAAATGGGATTGACACACTTCCATTGGAAATGACGCTCACACCCTGGATAAATTACAACTCCTTTATTATACCTTTAACTAGTTGCTTGTCAAATGATTTCCCGCTGAAACTTGACAAGTTTGGAAAAACCTTTGAATGTTGTTGGCAGTTATTCTATTATGAGAAGGCTCTGTTCCATAGTAGTCCCTCTATTGCTGCTCGCATTATGAGTTCCCATCACACCAAAGCAAAGTTTTTAGCAAGAGAGCTCACATCATCATCATCATCATCATCTTCTTCTTCTTCATCATCATCAATACAAAAAAAAGAGAAAAAAGCATGGAGTGATGTGCGAGAGAGAAAGATGGTTGCAATACTAAACATGAAATTAATGAAAATCAGAAGTAGGATATTGACAGAGTTGAATTCACTCCCCTCAGGGATTACAATTATTCATCCGGGTGATCGCTATGATAAAATGTGGACTGCGGGAATTGGTCACGGAATGTGTGAACTTTCCAATCCTGCAGAGATGAATGGGCGTAATTTCATTGGACGATTTTGGCTTACACTTAAATTTTCACATTCATCGGCATCCCCCTCCACCTCCTCCTCCTCCTCCTCCTCCTCATAATCTTTACCTTTATCAACTTTATTCTAACCTATTCTCCTACTCACACAATGTGAAGCTCACAACCCCTGCATCCCTCATGCGATTAACATCTCTCTCTCCTCTCTCATCTAATTATCTCCTTATCCACCATCACCTCCACCACCACCACCACCACCACCACCTCCGCCACCACCACCACCACCACCTCCACCATCATCTACATCCGATTATGTCGATCGTGACAATTGAAGTGGATAATCATTCATTTCAGGGAATGAAATCTCCAGCGACAATAAGTGTGAGTGGAATCACTGGAAGTGGAAAAACTTCATTGATTCATAGGATAATAACTGAACGTCAAACACTATTTGAGCTTCCTGTTCATAAAACACTCTATTGCTATGGGGTGGAACAACCTTTATTTGCAAAAATGGAATTGGAGTTTAAGGATATTGAATTCATGGAGGGTCTTCCATCAAAAGAAAAGATCTTTGCCTTTTCAGATTTATCCCAACACAATTTGATTATACTAGATGATCTAAATGAAGAAGTTGTAAATAACTTAGGAGCTCAACATCTAGTTAGCAAGTTTAGTCATCATCATGGATGTTCAGTGATTATGGTGAGTCACAATGTATATGAGTTCTCGAACCATTTCTTTGAATCTGCAGTATATGATTATAATGAATAATTCAAGAGACATGCGTCAGATACAGCGAGTCGCTTCACAGACTAATTTGGGGAGATTGTTGTTGGATAGCTATAAAGACGCTGTTGAAACTAAAAGAGTTGGTTATCTGTTGATTTGTATGCATCCTCGAGATGTAGTAGATGTTACTGCCTCAATTCGCTTACGTTCAAAAATACACACTAACATCTTTTTAGGAGAGAACTTAATTTCCTATACCCCATAGTGAGAATGATCGTGTGTGTGTGTGTGTGTGTGTGTGAGAGTAAGTGAAGATGCATGTATGCATGCGTGTGTGAGTCTGAAGAGTAGTAGTAGTATTGCACTCGGACAGACAGCATGTCATCACATCGAGTACAACATTGCAAGGATTATATTTTGTTGTTATTGAAGTCACAACCTGAGCAAGCTAAAGCGCTACTGGTGACTACAAGCTGGAAACAGATCGATTGCATTGCAGAGATTTTACTTGCTCTATCTCGATTATCAGTCTCCAAAGTCACTAATCGTTTATTGAAGAAACATAAGAAACTAATCCATAATCTGATTCATTTGAATAATCGAGCCAAACTACGACTTCTTCAACTCCATCATCAAAAGTTGTATGCTATATTCATTTCAATTAAGCCGAGATTGTTAGACGTTCTATTATGAGGAAATATGTTACAATAACGTATGATACATACCTCCGATATAAGAAGGAGGAGGAGGAAGGGGGTAAAAATAAAAGCGAACCACTCGATTATGAGAATAACCTTCATGACTCGGATGTTGTTGATGGAGGTCGTGGTGGAGGTGGGGATGCTGCTGGCAGTGGAGTTGTTGATGAAGAAGGTGTGAGCAATGATAACAACACTGAAAATGAGAAAAAGAAGAAGAAAGAAGAAGAAAGAAGAAGAAAGGGCCTCACCTTTGACGCATCCTTCAATCGCTTCGAACGGCGTGGAGCGATCTGACAGACGACTGGAGACTCGCAAACGAACAAGTCCTCTTCGTATTTCTTCTCCTCCTCCTCCTCCTCCTCCTGGAATTCCAAGCAAAAACATTTCAAAACGGAGAAATATACAAAGCACGCTAACAAGCAGCGGAAAATCAAGTAACGTTAAAAAGAAGAAGAAGGAGATTCTCAACAAGAAGAGAGACGAGAAATCTTCTTCTTCCACCTATGCATCTTCCCTTTCACCTGGTGTGACCACTAGACAGCGTAGAAGGCAAACAGTGAATGCGGAATGGCGAAAGTACTTCTCCACCGGAGTCAAGCGTTAACAGAGGAGGAGAATCGCTATCTCCATGAGATTTACTTCACCCCTAGCCATCCCGGGAGTTTATCGGGTGTCAATAGACTTTACACTGAAGTTAAAAAGGAGAAGAAATTTAAAATCTCACTTCGCAAAATACGCGAGTGGTTGAGTGCTCAAGAAACATTTCCAACTTTTAAGAGAGCGTCTCGTAGATATAAACGAGAACGATTAATAGCATCTGATAAACATTATCAATTTGATGTCGATACCCTTTCTATGGTGTTTTATAAAGATCATAATTCCGGATATGGATACATATTAGTGTGTATTGATGTTTTCACCAAGTTTCTAAACACTAGACCATTACTTAATCTTCAAGCATCCACAGTTAAATCAGCTTTCGAAAGCATATTTAAAAGCAATCCACCTCCTCCTAAAAATATTCGCTCTGATCGAGGATCAGAATTCATAGCGAGTGTGGTGCGTAATTATCTAAAGTCGCTAAGTATCAATCATTTTACTACTTTGAATACTGAGACTAAGGCGCATATGGCCGAACGAGTAATTCAATCACTTCGAGCCCGCTTGGCGAGATTATTCAAAGCAAGACATAGTTTCAACTGGATTGACTCATTGCAAGCGATACCCGATGCCTATAATGATAGCGACCACAGCGGAATTGGTACCACTCCTCGAAACGCGTTCTGTGAAAAGAATAGAAATGAACTATGGCACTATCAATATCTCAGAAATGATTCAGCTTCTTCCACCGGTAGAGCTTCTGATTATAATTTCCAAATTAACGATCGAGTGAAGCTCTCCTACTTAACTTCTCCATTTACGCGTCATTATGATGACAAATGGACAAAGGAGATTTTCACCATAACAGAGCGAAAAGTTAAGCAGGGGTTTGAAAAATATAGTGTTAAGGCTTGGGATAATTCTTCTATTGAAGGTTGGTTTTATCCAGAAGAATTGCAAAAGGTGGAAGTAAATGAGGATACTTTATTCGAAATTGAATCAATTATTTCTGAAAGTGTTAAGGATAGGAAAAAGTATTCGTTGGTGAAATGGAAGTCATATGACTCCTCTTACAATAGTTGGATCTTAACAAGTGGGATACACAAGTTGGGCCTGGAGAAGAAGAAGAAGAAGAAGAAGAAGAAAAAGAAGTAATTAAATAAATGGAAGTATGTATGTATGTATGTATGAAATTCTACGTCCATCTCTCATTTTGAATTAGCGCGTGATAACGACAACATGGTTAACTTTTGCTTGAATTCATTAATGGATGTGAAACGACATTCACATAACACTTGGCATGACTTCACTGTTTCAATCAATCCTCCTATTCATTTGGAACAGGGTGGGGGATGGACTATATGTCTGCTTCAAATGGATTTTGAAAAAGAAATTGTTTCAGAAAGAATAACTCCATCATTATCTTCATCTCCCCCATCAACAATTCCATCATCATCATCATCATCAATAACTCATGTTGTTGATGAAACAACTGTTAAAATAGATGGAGAAAATGAGAAAACGATGAATATTCAACCTACACCCGTTTCATCGAAATATGTGTATGTTTTCTGTAATCTTATTACTCCTGTCACAATAGGTGATTCTTCCCAAGGAATCTTAGCATACGGCTATAAAGGAGCTGAAGTCAGTGAGAGCTTTCATATGTCGCTGACCACCCCACTACACCAACCCATCAATACTCAATACTTGAATTCTATAAGGATCTTCATCAGAGACGAGCGAGGAAGAATACCCACGATAAAAGCTAACGTTACTCGTTGTATGATACAAATCACAAGAGACTATGGCCTTAGTACCGCTAGGTACAAGCTCTAACAGTTGGATAGTGCATTCTAATGATAAGTGCATCACCGCATTCAAAAAACCAAAAAAAAGAAATGCGTTTAAAACCATCTCCAGCTTGAAGTGTATAAAGGAAGCCGCTCCCAAAATAGAGATGATTTCACCGGTTAGTCATGTCTTAGATCAGACCAAAGAGAAACAGGAGAGACTAAACCTAACATCAGAAAGCGTGCTGGGGGAAATCGAACTCAACACTCTTCCATCTAAGTTAGGGAAGGTAAGGAGAAAGAGGAAAAACCAGCAGTCCACTATAAGTAGACTGATGCAAGAGCGCATGCGTCAGTCGTACGGGAGAACAAAAGGGGGGAGAGTTAAAAATAGTGAAGAGAAGAAGAAGAAGAAAAAGAAAAAGAAGAAGAAGAAGCGTGAGGAACGTAAATCTAAAACCTCTCCTCCTCTCACTAAGCGAAAAAGAAGGAAATGAGAAAGTGAGTGAGTGAGCGAGTGAGTGAGTGAGTGAGTGAGTGAGCGAGGAAGTGAATGAGTGAAAGTATCTGAGTTCACCAACTACTACATCATCATCATCATCACAAAATGCAGCAGGAATATCTTCTACAAGATGCCGTGGAAGGATATACCGAGAGACTCGATATCTTTTCCAAACCACGCATGGATGCGGGTATACTCTATTCTGATTATGTTCAAATCCACCCAACCTCCACCCTTTCCAATGAGGGGGCGATTCTATTCAAAGTAGATGGAACAAATGGAGGTTATCTCAATACAAGGAAACTTCAGATGACGGTGGCGATGAAAATTGTTAAATCGGATAATTCTCCAGTGACAATAAGTGATGACGTGAGTCTAACAAACCAACCATTGTATAGCGTTTTCCGTCAAGTCAACGCCACAATCAATAACTCATACATCAACTCTGATGTCGGGGGGCTGTATGCACATAAAAACTACTATAAAGCTCTTTTCGGAAACACTAAGGGGAAGAATTCTAGTTACGATAGAATGAGAGGTTACTTCCCGGATGATGAAGATAATCTTGCGGTGGTGAGAGCAATTCCCTCAACTGCAGAATCTACGTTCAATGATGGAGCGCTTTCTCGTCATAAACTCACACACAAAGGACAAGTGGCGGAATTTAAAGGACCACTGGGATTGGATTTCATTGATGACTTAGATAAGATTTTAGTCAACGGTTGTGAAATAGTCTTTGAGTTCCAACAACAAAGTGACGCCTTCAGACTTTTATCGCCTACAGAAGGAGCAAACTATAAACTTTTAATTACTAAAATGTACCTGACTGTAAACTATATTCGTATTAGACCAGAAATATTGCTAAGCCATTCAGAGAAGTTTGCTCAGAATTCCGGGCTTAATGCCGCTCAGTTCACTTATCCGCGAACCATGATGAGGTTATTTACAATTCCTGCTGGTGTTAAGTCATGGGAGGCTTCAGGTGTTTTAGGTGATAAAATCCCATATCAACTCGCTTTAACCCTGGTGAATGATGTAGCTTATTCCGGAAGTTACAGTAAAAATCCTTTCAATCTAGAGAATTGTAAAGTAGAGTACGCTTCCTTTGAAATTGATGGGCGAAGTGTTCCAGATAAACCTTTAACACCTAATTTTGCAACAGGAGAAGTGATTGAAGCTTTTCATGCTATGGTTAAAGCTCATAGACATCCGGAATTATGCACATTAACTCCTGTAGAGTTTCAAAAAGGAAGGAGTGTTTTCTGTTTCAATGTGGAAGAATCAACCTATGGAACTGATATGGAGGGTGTTTATCCTATTCTGAAGCGAGGATCTACCAGATTAAACATCTCGTTTAAAGAAGCTTTGATCACCTCCATGGTAGTAATTATTTCGGCACAAGTTATTGGTGATTTCACTATCAGTAAATCAAGGCTTGTAACAGTAAACCAGTGAGATGCTGCGTGAGAAAAAAATAGAGAGAGAAAGAGAGAGAGAGAAAGATAGAGCGATAGAGAGATAGAGAGAGAAGTGGGAAAAGAGAAATGGAAATAGCAATAGTATATGCGTCTGCATGATGAAATGTATTGTATCGCATTGTATTGACTTGTATTGTACTGAGTGATATTGCATCCAATTTTACAATGATGTTAACGATGATGTAGTTTAGGAATGTTGCTATGTGTAGAGTTAGAGAAACTGAAGCGAATAAAACCTATAATCAAGGCCTGTGTTCTTGTGTGAGTGAAATTACAAATTTTTACGATGATTGTTAACGATGATGTAGTTGCTATGATGAACCTATGTGTAGAGTTATTGAAACTGAAGCAAATAAAATCTATAATGAAAGCTTGTATTTTTGTGTATTTCATTCCTTCATTGAATAGATTAATATTGATAATAGTAATAATAATAATATTCAAACCCTCTCAATGTTTCCTACATCATTCCCACACTCGCTTTGTTCCCGCTTTGAGTTTTGAGTGAGAGATGGTGCTGCTTTCACTCAATAGTCTAGTAATCGGTGGGAGGATTTCATATAAGTCATAGAAAGTATTTACTTTAAAATAAAATAAAATAAAATAATTAAAGGAGCAATTTATATATATATATATATATATATATCATCGAATGCTTCCCTAAGACGTCAATTCCTTCTCCCCTAAATACTAAACCATATCGCAGACTCTCACCAGTCCATAGCAAATACGGGCTCTTGCATGTGCTCACACACACACACTCACACACACACACACACACACACACCGCGTAAGCGTGCACACATGTGCGCGCCCACACAGAGCGCTTTCATTGGTGTGGTATTATTATTATTATTATTATTATTTCCTTTCCCTCTTACTATATAGGTGAATAGGAAGAGGAATCAGAATAGGATAAACGAATAAATATTTATATATATATATATATATATATATATATAAGGTTGGTTAGTTAGGGGGAAAAGAATCAAAATATTCTAAAAGAAATCCTACACACTACAGCTGCAGCTTTCACTACACGTCAATACACAATGTGGAGGAGAGAAATTTAAGAAGGGTCAAGAGAGAGGTCAAAAGAGGTCAAGAGAGAGGTCAATAAGATGGGGGTTATGTTTTAATTTTGAGTTAATTTCCTTCCACTATTAAAACTAAAAGCTTATTTTGTGTCAGTGTATGTGTGCATGCGTGTGTGTATGAGAGTTATTATTATTATTATTATTATTATTATTATCAATCTCTTGAAAATTAAACAAAATATCGACATACCAAATCAAGTGTTGCGGGAACTCGTTCAACTTCTGCAGGTGGTGTCAGTCGTGATGAAGGAGGAGGAGGAGGAGGAGGGGGAGGGGGAGGAGAGGGAGGGGAAGGGGGAGGGAATTTCTCCGACAGTGCGGAAAGCGTCACGCGCAGCTCCAGTGACTGGACGGTCTCGGGATAGGCAGTCACAGAACGTGTGTCACCCACACAATGCGAGGTGAGGTGGGCGGGAATCTCCTCCGATTTCCTTAATGCAGTGGTGGTGGTGGAGGGGATGGAGTTGACAGTGGAGGTGATGGTTGTGTTGGTCATCGGAAGGGTTAGAGGTGAAGGTGGGGGTGGAGGAGGAGGACTTGATGGGTGAGGGTTTACTCCTCTCAGCATCTGTTCTTTTTTGGCTATTTAAAAGTTTGGGAAAGAAAGAAAGAGAAATAAAAGAAAATTAAAAAATATATATAGAGTTATATATGTGTGTGCGCGTGCGTGTGTGTGTTGTAAATATATATATAGATTTTATATATGTGTATATGTGAGTGCGCGCGTGTGTGCGTGATTATTGTATTGTTTTTTATTTTTATTGATTTTGATTTGATTGTTTTATAATTTCAACTGATAAGATAGGATTATTTTAGCATATAAGTAAGTGAGTAGGTAAGTAAGTAAGTAAGTACAAAAAGCTCTCACTTTCTAGTGTGTGTGATTATTGTATTGTTTTTTTATTGATTTTGATTTGTTTTGATTTGATTGTTTTATAATTTCAACTGATAAGATAAGATTATTTTAGCATATAAGTAAGTGAGTAGGTAGGTAAGTAAGTAAGTACAAAAAGCTCTCACTTTCTATATCGTCTCCTAGTCGAAAGCGTACACTCTTTTCATGTTTTTTGTTTCGCGTTGCGAGTTTTCTATTAGCGAGAACTGTAATATAGATAAGAACATTTAGCATTTAATGATGATGATGATGATGATGATGATGGAGAAGCTGAATGCAAGTACAAGAAATATTGTAACCTAGATGAGATCATTTAGTGATTTGATGATGATGATGATGATGCCGATAATGATGAAAATGATGGAAGAAAATAGAAGAAATAAGTTGAGTAAATGCTGAAAGTTAGTGAGTTAGTGAGTGAGTGAGTGAGTCTGAAATATGTTAAGGATGGATTAGAAGAGTGAAAAAACATTCATACCAGGAGAAATGGTGAAGTTTGGTAGAAAATGTTGAAGACTCGTCACAAATGTTGGTGTCAAACTCAAACGCTCTCTTCGTGTTCGCGTAGAATGAGGCGTGATGTTGGGGTCCGTCTTCTCCTCCTCCTCCTCCTTCACCTCTACCTCCTCCCTCCCCTCCAAAGTAGTGGTGTAGGTAGAACTCTCCCCCAATACCTGAAGGGTGTCTCCAAGGAGAACGGCTGTGAATGTAAAAAAAATATATATTATAAATTAGATGGAGTATATATATATATATATATATTTATATATATATACTAGTCATATGATATTGATGACAATGATGATAATGATGATGATGATGCTACTGATGATGATGATGATGATGCTACTGATGATGATGATGATAATAAGGAAGATGAAAATGTTGACATGGATATGAAACCCCACATAAACATGTCACCCCACATAAACATGAATAGTTGAATATGTGTGACAGTAATAGTTTCTCACCAAAGGTGGAGCCTTGAACCTCATTCACCACTCGATAGCGACAGCAGCGCATTAATACCCGACATCGATTTGGTATTAAGTGGCCAATTCGCCTACAACTTACGCCTGTGGAATAGGAATTAATGGGTGAGTAAGGAGTTAAAGATGAAACAAATGATTAATCGCCTGCTGAGGAGAGAAGGAGGTGCTGATAATGATGTTGATAACAATAATAATAATAATAATAATAATAATAATGCAGCATTTTATGTTAAGAGTTTTTTCTTCTATTTTTAAAGAATAAAAGTCATTTATTTTTTATTTATATAGTTTTATATATATATGTACATATGGATATATATATATTCACCTTTATTTCTTTTTGATTTTCTATAATAGCGCACAAATAGACTGCAGGAAAATAGAAGAAGGGTGCAGCTTGCACCTAGAGCGGACTTTATCGCAATGTCTTCTACTAATAATCCGGCCATATTCCTCCCCATCTCTCCCCCCAAAGATTCCCCAACATCTTTGGTAGCATTAATTATTTTTTGTTTTAGTTTGATTTTCAGTTTCCCAATAAAAGAAATTGTTGATGTTGTTACAGAAGGGGAGGGGGAGGGGGAGAGTGGTGTGGAGGATTCAGGTTGAAATGATGGAGAAGATGATGGTGTTTTCAGCATCATAGTTCTTGTAGCTAGCATATCCCCCATCGCTACAGCTTCCATCGTTACATCCTCCATCGTCATTTTCACCGCATCCGCTTCAGTAGTGGTGGTGGAGGAGGAGGAAGAGGTAGTAGTACTGTAGTGGTAGTAGTAGTAGTAGTAGTTGAGGTAGTAGTAGTAGTAGTCATAGTAGTATCCAATGGTGTTGTTATAGTCGGTGATGGAGGAAGTGGAATTAAAAACGAGATTTTGCCATCAGGGAGGATTGTAGTTAGCGGAGAGGGGAAGTGGGTGGGGCAGTCAGAAATTATGGTGATTTTAACACCTTCAAATGGTAGGGAGTCACAATCAAAAGGAGTTAATTGATTTCTGACTGACAGAATTTGTAAATTTGGAAATTTGTGTCTAATAACATCAATATCTATTTGAAAAAGAAAGGATCGATCTAAAAATAATTTTAGTAAAGATTTATCGCTAGGAAGAGACAAAAGTTGTGATTCGGTAAACCGGTGGCATACCTTCATCGTTTCGCTGACAAAAGTACAACGTCGTCCTCCCACACATCCAACCATCAAAACCCAACAACACCACCAACAACACCACAGAGTCATAGAAGCCATCTCTAAAAAAGAAATAAAAAAAGAATTGGTTGGAGTCATTGTTCAAGTTAGCATTATATTATCATTAACATAAAATTATGCATGAATGTATGTATGTATGTATGTATGTATGTATGGAAGTATATATATATAAACATTTTGT
>CM059187.1:157217235-157273573 GCA_030323885.1 Branchipolynoe longqiensis | reverse complement strand
GGAATCCCTCTGACAGAGGAGAGTGACGCCCAACTGTGCCAACAGTTAAACGGTGTCCACCACCCCGTCACTTGTCATCTGAATTTCGACGTGACGTCCAAAATCCCTTGGACGGGACAGGACGACGACTAATCGCCGTCCACCTTCCCGTCACCTGTCATCTGAACGTCCCCGTCAGCGTCAGCAGGCGCCCTTGCCGCCCGCACCAGCAGCGCCCGATGTGCCGCAGCAGCATCAGCCACCAAGCTGGCCGACAGGCCATGCAGCCTGTCCTCGACGCTGAAGCTAGAGAGATCCAAAGCATGCACTGAACCATCCCAGCTCCGGAAGTCAGAGCGAAACGCGGCAGAAAAAGTCATGTCGATGTCGTCAATGACTGCCGCCTGCCGCGCCCTCTGCTCGCGTGATGCTGCCAACTTACGCTCGACAATTTTTTTGTCCTCCACGACATTGTCAAAATCGGCACCGCGCCTACCCTCATCAAAGCCCCCCTATGAAGGCTTTAACTAAGCCGTTGACCGACTCAGTAATCCTGGCCGTAACGTCCACACGGTTGGCCTCGCAGAGACGCTCCGTGATCCCGTCCAAAGCCAGGGCGACAACGTGATCAACCAACGGGGCCGCAGCCACCACTGGTCGCACAGGTACCACCACCGGAGAAGGACCAACCACAGGAGCAATCACCACTGGTCTCACAACCGGGCTTGCAGAATCTGTCACCGTCAACTGAGAGGCAGATCCCGCAGCCGCCGACACACGTCGCCGCAGAACCTGACCTAACGACACCGGCTGAGACACCGATGCCACTGGCACCGTCGCCACGGTCGCCGGAGCACGTGCTACCACCGCACTCAGAGTGTTGGGTGTCAGCTCAGTCACCAGCTTCCGACACTTACGACGGCGCACGCCCCTTGATCCACTCACCTCCGGATCGATAGTCGCGACCGGCAACTCAGGCCAGTCTTTCAACCCCTGCTGGGCAGCAGATGGAGGGGGTGGAGGCGGCGGTGGGGAAGGCGAAGCTGACCTGGTTCCGCTGCAGCTGGATAGCCGAGCCATCGCGCAATGGTACCAGGGACGAGGACCTCTTACCTCTCCCCTTACCTTTCCCCTGGACGGACCTTGCACCCCGCCCAGAGCTCGAAGAGGCCCCAGGAGCTGCTCGCCCCTGCTGGTCCCTCCTCACGGCAACAACACCACGACCCCTGCCCCGTTTCGCCGAAAATGCGCCGCGACCGGCGTAGAACCACTCACGACGTACCTCTGACGACCGAGGAACATATATAAACAGGGCGATCAACCTGTGCTGCTTGGGCAGCACCAGGGTCTCCCTGCTATAATGAAAGTCCGTGCGCTGCTTCCTCGTGAAGGACACCACTCTCTTCGACACGGACTGAGGATTCCACTGAATCGCACTCAGCCCCTTCACGACCCAGGAACATATATAAACAGGGCGATCAACCTGTGCTGCTTGGGCAGCACCAGGGTCTCCCTGCTATAATGAAAGTCCGTGCGCTGCTTCCTCGTGAAGGACACCGCTCTCTTCGACACGGACTGAGGATTCCACTGAATCGCACTCAGCCCCTTCACGACGTCATACAACATGCGTCCGTGGCCCTCCAAGAGATGCTTGACCATCTCACCGCGGCGAGCAGTCACAAAGTACGTCCCATCGCTTTCAGCGTAGGACAGCCCTCAGAACCACTCGCCACGTTGAACGGTCTGGTGCACCTCCAGAGAGGGGCGGTGTGCAAGTGGCTCTCACAAATGTGCCGAGCCAACTGTACCCACCGCAGAAACAGCTTTGGGACCGGTCTCCGCCCCACCGGGTTCAGCTCACAGAACAGGCAAGCCTGTCCTGGGCGAAACAAACAGCGGACGTACCCCAGGCACGCCAGTTCCTGCTTCGTATAACCATCCCCCCTCATTGGATCTTTCAACGCTCCAAATAAGTTACATAAATGGGCGTTGTACCACTCCAACGCAGCACGGGGATGGCTATCGGGCTCGGTCCAGCCCTCGTCATCGGAGACCCCATAATCTCCGTGCACATCAGAGGACCGCAAGATCCGCTGGACTCCATGCTCCCAGACCACGTAATCTCTAATGCTACATGGCTTATCATGAGGGTCGTTCCATAGCCGCGACAGGGTAGTCTCTGTCAAACCGGCCACGTTTCCCGAAAGAAACCGCGCCAGCTTAACAGGTCCACCCCCTCGCGACCTGACAATCCACTCAGAAGATGGAGTGAGGTCCTCAGCGATCTCATACCCGAGCTCAACCCCAAACTTACCACTGGCAGACCAACATGCAAGCATGTAGGCCATCCGACCCGTGCTCCGATCATCCCCCCCCTGTTCTTGTTCAGAACAGGAAGCGGCTGATCTCGACGGACGTGCAGTCTCAGAACTGCCACCAGCGGGAACGTCCTCGACGTCCACGGGCACGGTACGCTTGGAACCATCGCTATTATGATAGCGATAGTCAAACGACCCATACAACACTTTTGCAGGAGGGATCGATGCCGTAGGGGGCACCGACACAACCTCCAAGCGAGGATCAGTGTCACGCTGTACAGAAGCTTTAGCCTGCTCTACAGCCATCCTCACCCGCGCTTCCATCAACACACCAGACTCACGAGAAGGAGCATGAGGCCGAAGCAGCTCACCGCCCACAACAGGGGTAGACTCGACAGAATCGACGTCCATCCGCACACTGGAACCTCCCCCATCTGACCATCCGTTGTCGTGAGGTGCCGGCGCAGTAACTGGAAGCCCAGGTACTTTCTTCTGACTAAACACATCTATAGTGCCAGCCTCCACCCTCGCAGGTGCGGGCTCGTCCCCTACATGTGCATCCAGCCAGGAGGATGGTCCAGCGTTTCTAGACATCTGCTCGGTGTAAAGCTTAAGACGTGTAATGTTAGATTTACTGTATTTACCATCCTTGCCCTTCATAATAACTGTGGTGTCAGAGACAACTTCTGTTATAGTAAAGGGACCATCCCAGTTCTTGCGAGTTTGACCCGAGCTAGTGGCGCATGATACCGCACCACCCGATCCCCCACTTTGAACTGGCGCCACGCAGCAGGCCCGTAGTCAGATTTCTGACAAACCGCTGCCTGACCTAAGGCATCACAAACTGCGCAATACGCGTGGTGAAAGCAATGCTCCAACCATCTTACAAACACGATCTCACAAGGTCGGTCTACTTGACGATTCACCACCCCAAACTGCAGATCAGCCGCTAGTCGGAGCTCCTCCCCAAATAGTAACCTGTTCGGAGTCACACCCGTAGATGCATGCTCCGTACAGTTATATGCGTGTGCCACAAACTTGACCTGTAAATCCCAATCATCCTGAAAGTCATTCACGGTACAAGCCAACGCAGATATCAGCGTCTTATTAAAACGCTCTACCATACCATCTGATTGTGGACAGTACTGGTTCGTACGCGGTTTCTTAACGCCCAGTAAGCGCAACATGGACTGGAACAGTGTGGACTCAAATTCCCGTCCCTGATCCGAATGGATCCGCATTGGGGCACCGAATATCAAAACCCAGTTATCCACCAACGCCTGCGCTGCAGTCGGTGCAGTGTGATCTTGTAAGGGGTACACTTGCACATACTTAGTGTAATAGTCTTGGACTACCATCATCACCACATTCCCCCTAGACGTCATCTTAAACCCGGACACAAAGTCACACGCTAGACGGCGCCACCGATGCCCAGACAATTCCTGAGTCAACGGTAACTTAGCAATCCCGGTAACTTAGCAATAGCTTCACCACCTGACATTTATGGCAAGTGCATACCCACCGCCTAATATCAGAAGTCATGCCAGGCTAAATGCTTGGTGGAGCGAACACGCCCAAAGTGCGTAGCTGTAGAATGCCCATGACAAAACAACAACACATCATCGCGCAATGCAAATGGCACGACGATCTGCAGGCGACTGCGTAGGTCTTCACCCACTACCTTCCACCTGCAGAGCCACCCAACCCGCGGTCATACGGCTTTCTGACTCTACGTATAAATGGTCAAGGAGTGACTCGATGTCTTTTTATCGGAACGACTGACTCCGCGGTATGTCTTTATTTTTATCTGGCTCACTCTACCAAAGGGCAAGCTGTGCCCGATTTCCATAAATGTCTGTTGTTCTTGGCAGAAGGGGCCCTGACACACCGAGTTGTTATTTATGTAGACTGAGCCTGCAATAGCCACAGAATGCCCTAAGTTGGCCCTGCGAGGGTTGGTGAGCCTACATATTTTGCGCAACGTTGAAATACGAAAAGACTGAGTCTACATAAGCCTTTCTCGTGACTGACAGGATGGCTGAGCCTACATAGTTTGTCCAATGCTGGATATTTTTTGAGAAGATGATAAACTCTCCGACGGCTGAGGTCGATTCGACGCTTATCGCACACGACGCAGGCACAGAAGGTGCAGCCGTCGCACACCCGCACCGGATCAATGGCGACTATCTGTACTGCTTCACCACGCTCAATGAGGTAGGCGATATGCAAAGGGGCGTATCTGTGCACTTATTTATCGGCTTTTTGTTTGACAGAATATATTTCTGTATCAGGATGTCCACCGCACCTCGTAGGCGACCATCCCAGGCAGTTGGTCGCCCGTACTGGTACTGATGATGCTCAGTGTTGTGTGACTTCAGTGATCGGATGAGAACTGGTGTTTCCAATATGATATTTGCCATCTATGTTTTAATATTTTGTTCTTGTCATTGTAGTCTATCTCTCTGTTAATTTATCTAGTCATGTTTTTGTTTTCCCATTATTTGCTCCAATCCCCCACCACCCACCTCCTTCCCCTCCCCCACCCCATCCCTCTCCCTGCCGTTCGAATGCTCAGACTCCACTCGCTCTGAGATTTCTTTTTTACCAAACTCTCATTCTGCATACTTGTCTTGTATTTCATCAAGGGATGCATTCTATAGGCAATTTCTGAGTATCCAGTAAGGGATGGTTGATTTTATATACCATAGTTGAATAGTTCTACGTGTATTTTGTGTGATTTATTCACCCTTTATTTCCTTCTGTAACCAAGGACAAAAAAAGTGAGTCCATTTCACATGGTGCTTGAGGAAACCGGTTATTTAGTGAAGCTGATAAAGATGGGATATATGGAAGAGACACTCCCCACATAGATGCAATGCTCCCCACATAAATGTGACACTCCCCACATAGACGTGACATTCCCCATGTAGATGCAACATTCCCACATAGATGTGACACTCCCCACATAGATGGAACACTCCTCACACAGACCCAACATTCCCCATGTAGATGCAACATTTCCCACATAGATGCGACACTCCCCACATGGATGTGACATTCCCCACACAGACACGACATTCCCCACATAGACGTGACTCTCCCCACACAGATGTGACACTCCCCACACAGACGCAACACCCCCACATAGGCACAACACTCCCCACAGGCGTGACATTCCCCACATAGATGTAACACTCCCCACATAGATGTGACACTCTCCACATAGACATGACACCACCCCCACAGACATGACACTTCACCACATGAATGCAACACTCCCCACATTGAAAAGACACTGATCTTATAGAAGAGACAATCATCTCATAGAAAATAAACTGTCCCAGTAAGTCCTATTGCACTAATTGACGAGCCAAGTCCCTGATTCCCATTGTCTTAAGACTCCCTTGCCCTCTAATTGACGAGCTAAGTCCCTGATTCAAATTGTCTAAGTATCCCTTACCCCCTAATTGACGAGCCAAGTCCCTGATTCCCATTGTCTAAGTCTCCCATGACTGCTAATTGACGAGCCAAGTCCCTGATTCCCATTGTCTAAGTCTCCTTTGTCCCCTACTTGATGAGCCAAGTCCCTGATTCCCATTGTCTAAGTCTCCCTTGCCCCATAATTGACAAGCCAAGTCCCTGATTCCCATTGTCTAAGTCTCCTTTGTCCCCTACTTGATGAGCCAAGTCCCTGATTCCCATTGTCTAAGTCTCCCTTGCCACCTAATTGACAAGCCAAGTCCCTGATTCCCATTGTCTAACTCTCCTTTGCCCCCTACTTGACGAGCCAAGTCCCTGATTCCCATCGTCTAAGTCTCCCTTACCCCCTACTTGACCAGCTAAGTCCCTGAATAGTTATGCTGGGTGTTGGCGGGACCAAATTGGTCCTCACTTGCTGCCACATTGGCCTGTCTTGGCTAACTCATGCATTTTTACTCATGCATTTTTACTCAAACGCGAACCACGTCTTGAAAGCAGTGAGTGTCAATGTCCACTGAAGATGTATTTGGCTTAAATGTGTAGATTTCATGGCATTATGCCAACACATTTTTACTATATATAACATGCAAGACATCTTTACCGATATAAAGTCTGAACAAATTTTGGAGTTGCTAGGAACAACTGGACTCTATTGCCTCATGTAATTTTAGCTATGTTTTGTGAGTTAAATATTGTTGTCACTTGACACAAATTTAACAACTTGAAATCCATCTGAGACAAATTTTGCTGTCATTAGACACAAGTGTGACTATTTCAGAATGTCCTGTAAGTTTCAATATAAACATATCAATTTGTTTAATACATTTTTTGTGAAACAAAAACGATAGAATAAATGTCACTAATTTATTCACCATGCATACACAAGCTGGGGTGGTTGAATGAGTTGAGCGCCTGCCTCCCGCTTTGGTAGGTCATATGATTTGAATCCCTGGGTTTGAACACCCGGTCGAGTCAAACTAATGACTTAGATATTTATACTGCCGCTACCTAGCCTGTTGCTTGGCATTAGTAGGATTGGACAAGAACTGGTTTGCTCAGTAGCAGGATAATAAGTTGAGCAGGGAGGACGGCTGGAAGGCGAGTGACTGAGGGAGGCCGGTGGGTGGCCTTATAAGGGAAGGAGCGGGGAGGCGACAGGCGGGGAAGGTGAGAAAGCAGTGGGGGCAGGGCGAGAGGGCGAGGTGGGAGAAAGCTGAGTGAGGGATGACAGGGAAGGTGTGAACGCCGGGCGGCGGCAGGAGAGGCGGGGGGAGGGTCTCTTCCTTTCCTCGCATCAAACGCAATGCAAGCATTACAACCGATGCGCGAAAAGGGAGAAAGCAAGGCGGGGATGGGAAAAAGAGGCGCTTTATTGAAACACCTCAACAAGGAAAAAAGACAAAGTATGTACAAGGAAACAATGCGGTGAACATAAGCTTATGACTAAGGAGCTCCAGGTGAGCTTGAGTGTTTGTGGTGAGGGGCGCCGAAGAGCCCTCCACCAAGACGGAGGAGAGGGCTCGAGGCGTGCCCGAGGCGGGGACACGAGGCGTGGACCGCCTCTGAGGTCCAAGGGCCGAGGGCCTGGTCCAGGAGGGGGTGAGGGGTCCCCCGGCGAGAGGGGCTGAGGAGGGTGTGGCTTGGGGGGGCGGTGAAGTCATCAGGGCTGGGGGGGGGTGGGGATCGGGGGAGGGTCGGGTGGGTTGAGGAAGGCGGTGTCGTGGAGGTCGTGATGGTCGGCGGCTGTGGTGTCTAGGGAGGTTTTGTGGTCAGAGTGGGCGGCGTCTGGGGCCTGCGGCGCGAGGTGATGGTCCCCGGCTGTGTCCTGGGTGGCGTTTCGGTCGGTGGTCGTTACGGGGTTGTCGGTGGTGGTCAAGGGGATTGTCGGCAGAGGTGTAGGTGAGGCGCCGGTTATGGCCCCCCGGACCTGCCAGGCATGGTGTAGATCGGCCCGTGGGTGCTGTGGAGAGGTCCGAGGTGGAGAGCCAAGAGAAAATAAGTTGAGCAGGGAGGACGGCTGGAAGGCGAGTGACTGAGGGAGGCCGGTGGGCGGCCTTATAAGGGAAGGAGCGGGGAGGCGAGAGGCCATCGACCATGATGGTGCGCAAACTCCGTGCAAACGTGTCTTAGACCGTTTTGAAGATTGCATAAACGGTTGTTGTAATTGTACCTATTTGATCGGTGGTGTTTGTGTTCAAATAAAACCATGTTGTGTATATGCTGAATGCTTCTGCCACGGGGATGTGGATCCAGACTGGAACTATATTCTCCGGGGGGGTTTGTTTCGGTTTCAGAGTCATTGATAGTGAATGTGACATCACTTATACTAAGGGAAACTATGGTTCTATAACTAAAGGTGAGATAGGTGTGGCCATGTCAGGCAGGTTACAATGTGAAATTGATGAAGAACCATTGATGATTGTTGATGAACCCTGTGTGTATACATGCTCTAGGTAGTGTTCCAAAAGGTGACGATGATTTCCGGGCTATTGTAGATTGTTCGAGCCCAACGAGAAAGTGTGTAAATGAGAGCGCGGAAGGTTGTCAGGCAAACTTTAGCTATAACTTGGCGGCGTCTGTAACAGAGATGTTGCAGGAGGGGGATTACTGTGCCACCGCTTAGTAATTGAAAACGCGAAAAGACCAAAAGACTTTAATATTGGTATTTATTATTGTCTTGTTTTATTGTCACATAACAGAGTGTAGTGTCATGATTTCAAGGCTTACAGAACTTGACCCCACCAAATATAACAGTATGGGTGGGTGGGATGGCTTAAAATGAAAGGCTTAGGAGACGATGTTGAACGAACCGCAGTCAAGGTGAAAGTGAATCAGACCGGCGGCTATTTGCTTAATATGGAATTCTTACGCTAGGTGGCGGCGACGGCGCAGCGCCGGGCATTTGTCTATAAATAGAATAGATGCTTTGTATCCAAGCTAAAATAAGACGTCGGTCATACGCATTCAATTACCCATGTTTTTGTAACATGCACAATTGAAAACACGAAAAGACCGACAGACTTTAATATTGGTATTTATTATTGTCTTGTTTTATCGTCACATAACAGAGTGTAGTGTCATGATTTCAAGACTGACAGAACTTGACCAAAATTTAAAGCTAGAGTTCTGGGTGCCAAGGAAATCAAGTGTTTTGGCACGTAGCTATGGACTGCATCAGAGGTCCAATGACCTAAGTCCTTGATGTCCTGGAGAGATGTGCCTCAGGCAGCACAAGCCTGTGCTCCACTCCGACGAAGGATGTGCAGCATCACAGCACCTGGTGCCGGGTGGCCCTGTCTGGCCAGAGCTAGCCTAAGCGTGTCGAGTAGTGCTCTCAGCTGCAGTGGTAGTGCGTCCGTGGTGATGAATGCCGGCCCGTCTCGGCAAGGCTGTGTCCTGGACACGTAGCAAGTCCAGGCCCGGAACGGGCAGTAGATGGAGCCAAGTAGGCATCAAAGATCTGACATGTACATTGAGCCCCATTTGTGTTACTGTAATGTCTCGTGCTTGTAGAGTGTGTCCCGTATCAGCTGGCGGAGTGGCATACAGCAGATTGCTCTGACAGAGTAAAGTACCCTATAAGCAATGCTGTCGTTAACACCGGGCCATTGTCCCCAACTGTAGAGAAGAATCTGACTGCCTTCTTTATGTCCGAGGGGCTGAGGGGAGGTGCCTGTGCCGGTACATGAGTAGAGCGGCGTTGGATTCCTCGCTTAACTAGGCCTACCAAGTATGCATCAAAGACGTGGCTGTCCACCCCCACCATCTGCACCCAAGTGCAAGGTTTTTGAGCGCTACCACTAGATTTATGGCCTCCAATCTAGCGATACAGTGGTGTTTAGCCATCAGTGCTCTAGAGTATCTTGCTGCATAGAAATGTGTGGGTGAATGTGCGCCACCGGCTTCCAGGGACGAGTCACACTCGATGGTACAGGTTGTGCGCTCCTCTTTGGGTAGAAGGACTATGCCGTTGGATTGTGCCGCATAGTCCGTGAACCATGAGACGTCCAGTGTCAGATCCTCAGGCACCACATGTTTTCCTCTGTAAGGAGGCGCTCTGAGAGCTGCGAGGATTCGTGACATGAATCTTTTCGCCAGTCGTACGCACTTCGCGATATGTTGTAGTTTTCCCACCAGCCTCTGGAGGTCTCGGTGGGACGCAAGCTTCCTGTCTTTCCATGTTTTGCACTCGTTTAAGACCTGCTGGAGTTTTTCTTCCGGGATGGTGATGGTCATCTCTGTTGTTGAGATTGCAAAACCCAGCCACTCAACCTCGGTGGATGGCGGGCTACATTTATTGAGAGCCAGATCGAGTCCAAAAAACTTGGCCAGGCAAAGAAGATCTGAGTAAGCTGCCTCAGCTTTACCCTTTGTTGGAGCCGCCCCTACAAAATCGTCGAGGTAGCAGAGTGCATTGTGTCCGCGCTTCCTCATTAGGTAGATGACTGCATTTGTTGTGCGCGCACATGCGATGGACGAAGTGCGGCAGCCAAATGGTGGGGCAATCTCTATGTAGATTTTTCCGCCTAAGGTTATGCCGAGTAGAGGGGTAGATAACGGACAGGTCCTGAGCTGTCTGTATGCTCTGGCCAAGTCCGCGGACCATATGAAGGCTCCTCTACCCAAACGTGTCACTTCGTCCGCGAGATCGAAAATGCCTGGTAAAGTGTATGTGGAGGGCTGGCCCTGATATTGGGCGTTCCTGATACCAGCATTCACGCTAACTCCACCGGGGTAGCTTAAGTCGACTATGACTCTCAGTTTCTCAGTCTTCTGCTTAGCGCGAGTCATGAGAGGGCTGATTTGGGTCCAAGGACTGAACGGGCATTCCCCAAAAGGCCCTAACATACCACCATGACCAAGTTCAGTGTCGATGTAATTCTGCATGTGGGCGACATTCTCTGGATCTGTGTGGTGGTTTGCTCTAGATGCAATAGGTGGTTTATCGGCCATGTAGTCTGCCGGCCACCCGAATTCAAGAAAATCGGGCAGCTGCTTGTCATGATAGTCTATCAGTAATGCACGCCAGGCTTTAATTTTTAAACCCGATGGTATTGGCACACGCTGCCCGATGTAGTTTGGGATGGCCGAAAGTCTGACCTGTGTGTAGATCTTCATGTAGTCACGGTGATCCGACCAAACCCTAACATCGATAACTGGCTAAATTCTGTTGAGAGTGTGTCTGTATGCGATCGGGGTAAGTGGAGGGTCGTAGTCTGTAACTTGGTCATCCGACACCATGTCAAGTATCTGGTCGATTCCATCAATATCGACATGATCCTCCACTAATAGCATGTCACGTGGCCTGTCATCGCAACGTGGGGGACTCCCGTGGAAAAGATGTTTAAGCTTATCATAGTCGTCATGTTGGTAACTGCGTGAAGAACCGTGGGAGGTGGGTGCATGACCCCTCGCCCTGGCTGTCTCGCCTACGCGAGGTTACCGTTAGCATGGCCCGGCTGCAGAGAAACTTGATACAGTTCGCACGTACCGCCATGGCCACGGTCGTGGGAAACAGCACTGTCTAGACTGTCTGGTGGAACTGGATCAGCGGAGCATGCCGCCATGGCTTTGACGTCATCTTCGGCTTGTTGGTGCATGCAGGGAGTGTGTGAAACGCCATCGCCTGTCTCGCCGCCATCAAGTGAGATTAATGAGGTGTTTGAGCCTTGCCCGTCCGAGACCGGCGCATGTGCATGACGTTTACGCGTTGTGAAAGCGTCAGCGTCTCGCCCACACTTCCTTGTGTGGTCCTGGCCCAGTCCGTTATTGTCAGCAAGCCTGTTTTCTACTTTATTCGCAGCCTCTGCGACGTCGATGTCCACGATGATTTCTTTAGTTTTGAAGTTGGGATGCGCGGGTCCAGCACAACCACTATCTAAAAATCCTTTTTATCCTTCACCGGGCCATTAACTTTGTCGAAGAAACAGACTTTCTCCTGATGCGCATTTGCTCGCTTATACTTGTTGGCGCACCAAGCACATAAGTGAGCCTTCCTGTCGGGCTGGAGACCATGGGATGTCGAGAAGCCGCAGTCCTCCCCCCAGTTCCACTGGCTACATGGTTTCCCATCCGTATCTTTGTCATATGTGGGGCGTGTATGGTCTGTGGTGACCTTGGCGTCTGCCCCTGCTGCTGTTGCATTTGCCGCTCCATCGTTTCGTTTTGTGCTGCGTATGCCTTGCCTTGGCTTCACCGCCCTGCCACCAAGCGCACAAACATCACGCTGTACGTCTTTTATGGCATATCCATCCTTCCAGCCCCTAGGGAGCCGGCCATCTGCGATCATTGTAAATACTGTTTCCGACCATTGTCGGCATGTGTGCCAATCCCAGTTTGCAGCCATGACGGCGAGCTGGTACATATGTTCGCTCACGTGCTCGGCCCATCCTATTGGTAGTTTCTTGTCCTTAGCCATACGATAGAGAGCCCCGAAATATTCATGCCATGATGCCTCCTCCAACCCGATCCTCTAATTGCGACTTCCCCTTATGACATATATGTCTGGCGCAAGAATATTCATACCTCTGCGCTTTCCTATTGCCGAGTCGGCTGCCACGAGGAGGTCATTTACCGTGCTAGTGCGCTCGTCATCGTTGTTCTCCCAGTCGATTAATGGGCCAGGGTTGAGTTGGTAGCACCTGTCGTTATGATCGTAGTTGTGGTGCCTATCCGTTCTGCAGTACAACACTTCGCTACTCGCTCTCCCACGTCTATCGTCATAGTCCTGACTGTCGCGATATCTCCCGACTTGACGCGGCGATGCTGAGCTTGTACGCGTATGTGTGCGCGATCTGTGATTGCCTGCACCGTCTGGGGTGCCTTGGGCTGAGACGATTGTCTGTGTCTACAAGTTGGGCTGGGAGATCTGGATCTCTGACGCCTGTCTACCCTCCTCGTTATCTCGTTGATTCGCGTGTCGAACCCATCTGCTATGTCAGAGATCTGCTTCTGGATCCCTGCAAGAGCGATCGCCAGAGATGCTTGTGCGTCCTCCTTTTCATGCCGTGTAGGTGTACCTGGGACAGATTCCATGCTGGCCTCCCTTCTCTCGCACCGCTCCACGGTGCGGTTTGAATGAGTTACAGTAGGCGTTGTAGAATCATTTATGACTGACCTGGGCCTCCCTTGTCCTCTTTTTTTCTGCTTCTTCAGCGACATGGTGATGGGTGAAGTAGTGTCCATGTTACGTTTTGCATGAGCTGCCATTTTTGACGGCATGATGCTGCCGTCCTTAAAACGAAAGGCTTAGGAGACGATGTTGAATGAACCGCAGTTAAGGCGAAAGTGAATCAGACCGGCGGCTATTTGGTTAATATGGAATTCTTACGGTAGGTGGCGGCGACGGCGCAGCCCCGGGCATTAGTCTATAAATAGAATAGATGCTTTGTATCCAAGCTAAAATAAGACGTCGGTCATACGCATTCAATTACCCATTTTTTTGTAACATGCACAATGCATATTGGGCTGTCAGCATTCATCCGGATGGCAGAGAGCGTCAGGGCCTAGCATGGGAGTTTGCGGGGAAAACGGTCTTTTTGTGGGACAATCGCCTATGTATGGGTCTCAGCAGCAGCCCCTATGTATTTTCGAAAATTAGCGATTAGTTTACCAGGCAGTGGGAGTATGGAGACATAAGTTCCTTCTGTGAACAATTTGTTGTATAGCTCACATATAACATCTGGGATGCATCCGAATGCATCTTTCAATATATAACTGCTGGTTTATCTACAAATCACACTTTAACGCCTCTAGCCAGTCAACTTTTAGGCGAGATAATGCAGTGCACTGCAGGCAACTACCTCAAACACCCCAGACTACTATGCACAAGTCCCACCATCACTATGCATGGTAGAGGTAGGACCAAGCCACATATCACCTTTACCATTCACCTTTTACTTAACTATTCACCTTCCAAATCACCCAGTAGCAAGATAACAGCAAATGATAATGCTGCCTCAAATTCTTTTTATGAAATTCATTATCACTTTACCCAACCAAGAAGGGGTTATTAGACACCCCTTTATTGAATCACACACACTCAGACAAACTTCGCTAAATGGTATACCATCAGCACTGATACTAGCAACATTTGAGAGGGGGAGTTCTCGGGGATGTCTGGGAAGGGCACTAGTGAAGGGACATAGGAAATGCCCTTAGATGGCATTAAGGGTCTACCAGGATTCAAAATAGGACATCTAAATATTAGAAGTCTAACCAACAAAATTGAAACACTAAGGATTGATCTACCTAATTCAGGTTTTGATGTATTATCAATCTCAGAAACCTGGCTGAACTAGACCACAGACAATAAATTAACATCTCTCAAAGGGTACCAACTAACGAGATCTGATCGCCAAACAAAACAGGCAAATGGCCAAACGAAGGCTGGTGGAGGGCTGGGAATCTACTATAAAGAAGGGCTCAACATAGATACTGATACATTTGTAAAACATAATCTCTCAAATACAAATATAGAGATGCAGTGGGTCATAATAGAAAGGGATTATTGTAAGAAAATACTCCCGGTAAACGTATACAGGCCAACAAATGGAAACTTGGACTCAGCACTTGAACAAATAATATCAATCCTGGAGGAAATACGAGACACAGACAAATTTGAATTAGTCCTCGTAGGAGACTTCAATGCTGATGTTGCAAAGAAAAGCTCAATAACCGCCAACAAAATAAGACAATTTGCACCAACCTTAGCACTTGATCAGGTCATTACATCAGGTACAAGAATAACAATTGAAACAAACAGAGCAATTGATCTAGCATTCACAAACATGAAGTACTGCAAAAACACAGGAGTTCTAAATTATAATATTAGGGACCACAAGCCAATTTACATAATTAAGAACAAAACTAAAGATGATAGGAAATTAATAGAATTCTGGGGAAGAAGCTATAGGAACTATAAAACAGAGAAATTTAGTGAAACCTTCAATCAATCAATCAATAGTTCCGTCCTCTAGTCGAGGGTTGGATGCAATGGTTCTCCACTTGTCCCTATGATGTGCTGTTCTGATAGACTGCATAATTCAAGCCTGTCCACTGTGAATTACCATTGCTTACTATGGGTAAATACTTGGTAGGTTCCCCTTCCTTTCCAAGGTACCTGGCCACTTACTCATCTTTGTCAGAGTGTGCCCTGATGAGCCACATCATCTTGCTGTTACACCTTCAAAGCTATTGATCTTCTAACTCATCTGCTGCTCCAGTCTTCATGCACTTGAAGGGGTGACATCCCCTGACCACACCAACAAAGTTGATGTGCACCGCATTTAGTTTAGGCCGACAATTGAGTCGGTATGGCCGCTGGTGTGCACTACCAACTTCTGGTCTTCCCATAAATGGGACTAGCCGCACGCCAGCAGTGGTTTTAAATCAGAGTTTACCTTCGCCTAGATGAGCAGTCAGCCAAGATTGACGAGCCCCACCTGCCCGAAGCATCTGGTTTTGAGGCGCCAGAGATCCGCCTTTGCCCCTCCTTACTAGAAGAAAACACTGAACCCCTCTTTGCCAACCAGGATCCAAATATATGTTGGGAGTCACTCAAACAAATAATAACTAAAGCAGCAGACCAACATGCACCACTACAATGTGAAAGATAGTCGACCAGAATCGCTTAGCAATGAAATTCTTGAGTTGCAAAAAGATAGAGACTACTTTAAAGAAAAATCAGAACAAACAAATCTACCTGAAGACAAATTCTTAGCAACCCAACTCAACAATAGAGCCAATTCTGCAGTCAGGTATGCAAAAGCTAGGTACATACAGTCTGAAGTCCTACAAAATAAAGAAGATGCCCGGAGATTTTGGAGAGTCATACAGAGCATAGCCCCGGAAACCACCCCAACTATCTCCAGCTTAGTGGATGAGTTAACACGGGACAAATTAACAACTCAAGAAACACCTGAAAAGATAAATAACTACTTCATAGAGATAGGGGAGAAGTTTCCAGATAAACTAGACAATATACCAGAAAAAGATAAAGTTAACATAGTAAAGCCAAATGCAGTCACATATGACATAAGGGTGGCAACTAAGGAAGACATACTTAAAAAGATTAAGGGTTTGTCTGAATACAAATCATCAGGACTTAAAGATCTCAGCTCAAGGATACTAATTGAGTCAATAACTATATTAATCAAAGAATTCACCCATATAGTAAACCTATCAATTGAAACGGGTATTTTCCCAGATGACTGGAAAATTGCTACAGTCGTACCTCTGCCAAAAGTCAGCAACCCTAAAACATGCAATGACCTCAGACCAATTTCTCTTCTACCCATAATTGGGAAAATAGTTGAGCAACTCATTCATGATCAAATACAAACATTTTTTGAAGCAACGAATTACCTAGCAGATGAACAAAATGGCTTCAGGAAAGGTAGGTCCACAACCAAAGCACTCTCAGCACTCCTTGATGTGCTTCTCAGTGCGATGGATTCTGGTAAACTTACCATAGCAGTATATATTGATTTTAAAAAAGCATTTGACATTATAGATCATAAATTCCTGTTGCAGAAGCTTGTCAAGAGTGGGTTGGGTTCAAACACGGTAGCCTTTCTGACAAACTATCTTTCCAATCGAAAGCAAAGTACCAAACTAAATGGCATTGAGTCAACCTTAAGATAAGTAAAACCTGGAGTACCACAGGGATCAACACTGGGCCCCCTTCTATTCCTTCTGTTCATAAACGACTTACCCCAAGCACTGAGGCAAACAAAATGCATTTTATTTGCTGATGACACAGTCCAACTGGTATCAAACAGTAACTTAGCAAAAGCAGTAGAATTGACAAATGCAAATTTGGCTAGAATACATATATGGTGCAAAGAAAACAAATGAACTCTCAATTTAATCAAAACTGAATATGTTATCTATGGCACCAAGAACAAGAAGGACAAAGCCACAGAAGTCCAAATAAAGATTGGGAATGGAACACTAAGGGAGGTAGAGACCTACAACTATTTGGGAATTGAACTGGATAGAACTCTAAATGGGAATAAACAACTAAGTAGAGTAAATCAGTCACTGGCAAGCAAACTGAACACCTTCAGAACAATCAGGGGTTTTATAAATGAAAAGACAGCTCTTCTTATGTACAAAACAATGATCCTCCCAATAATTGATTAATATATGAACTACTCACAAAACAGCAACAAGCAAAGCTTCAAACAGTACAAAATAGGGCACTCAAGACAGTTTACAAAGGCCAAAATCTACAGACAGAAGAACTAGATGCTAAAGCTGGAATGGACAAACTAGACACAAGGCACAAAAGGCATATCTTAGGACTCATGTACAATAGAGCCCAAGAGACAATATATACCGACACAAGAGACAATATATACCGACACAAGTATTCACAATACTAGGGCAGCAGATGGCACCTCTTGAAAATTCCCTATCCAAGGACTAACACACTCAAAAGAGCACCTATTTATCAGGGAAGCCAACTCTGGAACAAACTCTCTGCCAAAACCAGGAATGCAACAACCTACCTGCAATTTAAATATGGATTAAAGGTTGAGTACCTGACATAGACATACATTAATAAACCTACCTGGACAGACCACAAACATTGAGAACTGAAATAAATACATAGTCCCAAACCACTCCCTTCCCTCTCCCTCTCTGAAATCCCCCCTGGCAAAAAGAGTAAAAGAAATAACAACTACCAAAGTATACCCACCAGCCTATAACACCTGACTAAACCAATAAAGTGGAGTGTAACATGTTACGCAAGTATTATTAAAAGCTGAGGCTAGTTTAGTCGTTGGTGAAACGGTCCGGTGGGCCGTTGATGCCGACGTGTTGGTGCAGCACTGCACTGCTTTGATGTGTTTGGGCAGCTCGGCGCTGCTTTGATGTTACTGGGATTCGCCTAGCCGGCTCCGGTAGCACGCCGGGGCCTCGTGCACCTGCGCCTGTTTGTGCAGCACTGTGCTGCTTTGATGTGTTGGTGCAGCTCGGCGCTGTTTTGATGTTACTGGGCAGCGCCTAGCCGGCTCCGGTAGCGCTGCGGGGCCTCGTGCGCCTGCACAACTCTGTATCTGCATTCATTCGGCAGGAAAATTTGATTTTTGATTAAACGGAGGGGCCTTTAGAGGTACCAGCCAGAGGAATGACTCATCCATCTATATATTATACTATGTTTGTTGTCTTTCTGTGTTCCGTCGCGTACTAATAATACATATACTACTGACAAAGCTATAGTTGACCCAAGACAATTTAAATGAGTCGTGCAACCATTATTTGCATAATCCAAAATCCACGACTACCTGTATCAGCAAGTCATGCCCATTATATTAATGTCTCCTCACAGGTATGATCATCAAATCACTGATATAGTCTAAAGGTAAATGGCTATTCTCCAGTCTACAAGTGCAAAATAAGATCCCCACTATATTTGTAATGGCTCATTTTAACCTACTACTGTCTATATTGTTCATACCATCGCATCGTCTCATCCATAAATAGTTCATATGCACTATAATTGCTAAGGCTGAAAGACCAGCGCCTCGGTGCTGAAAAAAGATGTTATTCAACTGGAATACAAAGTTGAAAAAAATTTAAAATAAAAAGAAATACTATAGTTGACGTATTTACAATGCCCGATGGCTTGTTGCAATCAATCGATTTTATGAGCTCGCTTATCTCTTTTATTGTGGTTGTGCAATCTCTAATGTCTGTGTTTAATTGTGGTGCTTTTGTGGTTCAGTTTGTGTTGAACTGTTTCGATAGTTTATTGCCTATGGTAGAAAAATGTTTGTTCATTATATTAGCAGTATCATTGTTGCTTATTTCCATTCCCTCGTTGTTGTAAAGGGTGATCAATTCTTTATTTGTATTATTAGGTATTAGGCTTTTCACATTGTTCCAGAATTTGAGTGAGTTTTTTCCCCATTGTTGGTCTTGTTAGACAATGTACCGTCTTTTGGCTTTTCTCACTGATTTCTGGCTATGATTTCTTGCTTTATGTTAGTTTTCTATGTCTAGTAGTCACTCGCTTGCTTTAGCCAATTTACCTGTTTTATATTTGTCCATACTTAGGTTGATTAATTCTGGGGTTACCCATGGGTCTTGGTTGTTTTTTATTTTAAGTTTTGTTATTGGGCAGGTAGTGTCCAGATGGTTTCTGACTTCCCCAAAGATATTGTTCCATTGGTCATTTACACCTATGTCAATTGGAAATGGCAATTTAATTTTTTCTTTCAGATGAGTTTCTAGTGCCTCTTTGTGTAGTTTTTGTATGATCTACCCATATGGGGAGTAGTTTTGTTTTTAGTTGTTATTTTCTTTCTAGTAACATATATCAATTCATGATCGCTAATGCCCCAGTTTCTTGTTTCTGAGGTGTGGGTATGATTTGAGTCTGTTCTTATTAGGTCTATTATCGAGCTGTTTTCTCCAAGCCTTGTTAGCTCACTCATTTTTTGCATTAACCCTCTGCCTTTGATTAAGTTCTCTATTGAGTGTTTGTTTTTGTTGTTTGTTTTGTAGTTTATATTGACGTCCCCTAGTAAGAATATCTCGGCCTTTGTCAGTTTCGACACACTTTCTAGAGATGTCTCCAGTTGTGCGATGAAGTCTTCGATGTTTCCATTCGGCGGTCTATATAGACTCCCTACAGCTATGTTAGCTTGTTTCACATTTGTTCTTAGTGTCCATACTAGTTCAATATTTATGTCTGATCTGTTTGCTTCTTGTAATGGTTTATGTTCGGAGTTTAGGTTTTCTTTGGTGTATATTGCAACTCCTCCACCCCTCTTTTGTATTTGTGCATCGGTCAGTGTTTTTCCATCCTCTCTCACAAGCCTGTACCCACCAATTTCTAGCATGCAGTTCATGAAACAATGTTTCTGATAGTGTTAACACATCAAAATTACAGATATCTAAGTGTAGTTTAATGCTCTCACTTTTGTTGTAGGCACTTTGGCAGTTTAAATGGGCAACATTCATGCCTCTGCCTAGTCTACAATCAATCTCTTCCACCATATTTGTGTGGCAGTCAGGTCTAAATAACTGTTTCCGCTGGAGGTGGTTTATAGTGTGGAATTGGGATTTGTATTTAAAACTACTCATCCTGCATTATGTGGTCACCTACCTTAATTTGCTGTTGGTGCTTGTGCCGCCAGTGCATGCGGTCACATTACTCTTCCTGTGCAGCATTAGCAAGGTGGCCGCTGAGAATATATATATTCCAATATTATTTTAAAATTAAAATAACCCGATTCAGTAGAATTTGAATAATTATTAAAGGATTTATTGTGGTAATTTATGTTATGGTTGTTAACAGAGCCATTTCACCATGATATCTTGGTATCACCAGTATATTTTCCCCTATATGTCATCCATGCTGATTTGTTATGTTTTGTTAGGTATCAGATTTGGTACATTTTCATAATATCTATACCATAACGATATGTTCTCCTCTGTGTAGGAGGTGTGCCGGATCTCCAGATATATATAGTTAGTGTTTTAAGGTTACACACATCTGCAACTAAAACATGTAAACAGTTAAAAGTCAGTAGAGACGAGGGAAAGCGGGAAGATGAAAGAAAAGAAAGGTGGTACTTATCCGTCTGAGCACCCCCTAGCTTCACTTCCCATTCGTGATGATAATGACTTAAGCCTGGTACACACCTCCCGTGGGGGGAATGGCTGGTGGGGAAATGACTGAGCGGGGAATGGCTGAGGGGGGAATGGCTGAGGGGGACTGCAAGAGGGGGGAATGCAAGAGGCGGAGCTAGAGGGGGGAATGCAGAGGGGGAATGGAAGAGGAGGAATGGATGAGGGGGGAATGGAAGAGGGGTAATGCAAGAAGGGGAATGGAAGGGGGAAATGCAAGAGGGGGAATGGAAGAGGGGGAAAGCAAGGAGATGGAAATGGAAGGGGGAATGGAGGGGGAATGGAAGAGGAGGAATGGATGAGGGGGGAATGGAAGAGGGGTAATGCAAGAAGGGGAACGGAAGGGGGAGATGGAAGAGGAGGAATGGAAGAGGGGGAAAGCAAGAGGGGGGAACGGAAGACAGGGAAATGGAAGATGGGGAACGGAAGAGGGGGAATGAATGGAAGACGGGGAACGGAAGACGGGGAAAGCAAGAGGGGGAATGGAAGAGGGGGAATGGAAGACGGGAAAAGCAAGAGGGAGGAACAGAAGATGCGGGAATGGAAGACGGGGGAGCGGAAGACGTGGGAACAGGAGACGGGGGAACGGAAGACAGGGAACGCAAGATGGGGAAGGCAAGAGAAGGAACTTTAGATGGGAGAATGGAAGACGGGGGAACGGAAGACGGGGAACGGAAGACGGTGAACGGAAGATGGGGAACGGAAGACAGGGGAATGGAACACGGGGAATGGAAGATGGGGGAACGGAAGATGGGGGAACGGAAGATGGGGAATGGAAGACGGGGTACGGAAGATGGGGGAATGGAAGACGGGGAATGGAAGATGGGGTACGGAAGATGGGGGTACGGAAGACGGGGGAACGGAAGATGGGGAACGTAAGACTGGGAATGCAAGACGGGGAACGCAAGATGGGGAAACACAAGAGGGGGGAATGCAAGAGGGGGAACGCAAGAGGGGGAATGCGAGAGGGGGGAACGAAAGATGGGGAATGGAATAGGGGGAATGCAAGAGGGGAGAATGCAAGAGGGGAGAATGCAAGAGGGGAGAATAGAAGGGGGGAATGGAACAGGGGAGAATGGAACAGGGGAGAATGGAAGTGGCGAGAATAGAAGGGGGGAATGGAACAGGGGAGAATGGAAGAGGGGGTGTGGGGGGAAGAGGGGTAAGAGAATGGAAGTCTTGGATGGCGAACGGACGGCGGGTATCACACATTTACCGTATAGGATACGACTGGCCCCTCACATACCGTTTCTCGAACGGCCCGATTAATTTTTTTTCGAATCTAATAAGGTTCCAGTTGTGAGCCTTAAAACTGGGTTTTATACACGAATCGGAAGCCTCGGGTGTGTTAGGGATCACACACCTAAACACTGGAACCAACGAAAATCCGAACTTTAGTCGCGAAACGGGCGTTTTGAGGTTTTATATGGGAGGTGTGTACCAGGCTTTACAAGATTGATACTTGTCGCTTCCTAGCCATGTGCCCAGACTAATAGGATAGGCTAAGGACTGGTTGGCTCAGTGACAGGATAATGTGAATGAGTGGGATATCAGGTCATGGGGCTGGTGGCTAGGTCTCCCAGTGGGGCAGCAATATAAAATCACCCTGAGTGAGCACTGTCACAAGTTGGTACCGGTCCTGATTTGACCTTAGATGTTGCTAGGATATGGCGCAACAACAAACAAACAAGTTGATTATTACTACATTACTTTTTTTTATTAGTGGAAGCAGGTTGGAGCGCTTACCCCGTTCGGGCTATGGTGGTTAAAGTACCTCATTTGAGTACCCGTTCAATTTCGAAGGTCGAATTTCATATAGGATTAAGGTGCAGGTTAACAAATATGGTTGTGGAACACTGAGTTTTGGGAAGTTTTCATATTTGAATACATCCGTAGAAAGCAAAAAATGATATCTAATTTCCTGAATATTCCTAAGACACTTAGTTGGGACCGGATTGAATAAATTAACAGTGAATATTAGTTAATAATTCAGTAGTTACAACACATGGCTACAGGACAGACCTGCCCATGATAGTACTGTGTTGGTATAGCCATGAATCCTAAACAATAGAGGAAACTCCAGTCAACCATGGGGGTATATGCTGGTCTCTGGCCCACTCATATACTTCCACTTGCCACTGGAGGGGGGGGGGGGTCCTGTGGGGAGTGTTGTACATCATTTAGATATATTTTGTGCATACCAATATATATATGCATAATAAATAATTCACTGTGATTATGCATCTGATGCATAATAGTAGTATAGAGGACCGATATGGGTCCATATTACGTAATCGTCCCACGTCAGAGGACCGACGCGGTACAATGACCTTAAATGACCCATTGTATTTTGTGTATATATCTGTAAAACTATTTATTGAACATTGTTTCCATGAACATGCTATTTTGAGTCATTATTTGAGTGTTTGCAGTTGCATGCGATACTAAAAAAATAAACCTCAAATAATAACCTAACTTAAAATAAGTTAAGGTATTTTCTTGTTTGTGTGTTGGAGTTTTACATCCTGATTTGCTTGAATCTTTATTTATAACCTCATGAATCCATTTATTTGAGTCCCAAAAATACAATTGTAACCATATTCTAACTCCCAAACCAACCACCTCCCTAATAATGGTTTGTGTTTTGTAATATGTAATGTTGCAAGTTGGAGGCATCCATATAAAACAAAAAAACAATCTGAAAAACCCTTGGTTAGTTAAGATGTGATATGTATATTTGAAAAAACTATTTCTTTAACATCGATTCTATGAATATGCTATTTTGAGTCACTATTTGATTTACACTACATGATGTTATAACTTATATTGTTGCTCTCATACCATGTGAAGATGATCTTTTTACAACAAACTTCTTATTGTACATTCCATAGATAAAAGTTTGTTAACACACGACTAAGCATTCTCCTCCAGTTTGAAAGTTGTTTTTCTTCCTAGCAGCACTCTCCCTCTAAAATACTAGGTAGGTTTGTCAATAATAATAATATATGAAAGATTCCAATGGACAAGCAACAGGTATGTTCACTAACTTTTTATTTATATATATATATTCATTAGACAGATATTCTAATGATCCTACTCTCTTTCTTTCTCTATCTCTCTCACTCGCTCTTCTGTTTCTTCTTCTTTTCTTCTTCCTTCTGTTCAAACTGATGTTGCTAATTCCAGCACTTTCAAGTGTGGCAAATGTGAAATCAGTTTTTTTTCTCACATGGGGGAATTATTGAGTCATATAAATTTGATGTTCTCTATGTTCAGAAATTTTGGAGAATAGTAGAATTCTTAAATGACATGCGATTCCATCATCAAAATATATTTCTACTCCCAAAGCATCTTCTTTTTTTCACATTACATGAGAGATGATAATGATGATGAAACTAGTTAAATAAAGAAACTTTCAAGGAATAATAATAATATTACTTGTACAGACTGTGGTAAACATTTTGCTTCATGAAGGCATTTGATTTCCCATAGAGGTTTTCATGCTTCAGGAGTCGCAACTATGCATCAAGAACCATGGGTTACAGTTTTTAATATACTCCCACCTTGGGGTGAGGGAGGGGAGACAAATATTCCATTGCAGATGCTTTATATGGAAAATAGCAATACTATTCTAACTCCTCACAACATGGGAAGTGTTCGAGGAATCTATCATTTGAAGGTTTGTTGTAAGAAATATATATCTCATCTAACCGCCAGTAGACTACTGCCTATGTATTTCCATCCAGCGGGATTTTGATAGCATTTTCAATACATCCTGTATCTCACTCAGAACAAATCTTCATCTTAGAAAGCAATAGATTTAAATCTTCTTCAATGATGCATTTGGGTTCTAGATAACCAGGAATGTTTGAAGATATGCTAACACAAATTGGTTTATGTTGTGTATACCACCTTAAATTTCTGTGCTCATTCACATTAACATCATCATCAATATCATTATCATCATCAGAAACTTGGTCTTCATACACTTCTCTTTCCTATTGGAGATGGGTTCCAGGAAGTAGACATTCAAAATCATAGAGTGTAAACCAAGGAAAGTGCTGTAAATTTGATTCGCAAGCTATATTTAAACTATCTCGCAAGTCATCAAACATACTTTTTTTAAAGAAGAATACTCCTCTCTCTGATATATATAGATTGAAACTTGTTTGAGCATATATACTTTCTCAACAAAAAGAACAACAAGTTTATCGCACTTCCTTTGTATCACTTTTCTAGCAATAATATTAAAGCATACTCCAAATTTGGAACTTTTATCTTAATTCTATTTCCTTTGGCCACAAATTATGTAACTCTGAACTTTTTGGGTCCACAGTATACTGGCGGAAAATTGATTCTGTGCTTTTGCATTCTGTAAAAGTGATGGTTGAATAAAAAACAAACAATTCTCACTGTGAATATGGCCAATATGTTTTTCCCCCCTGCCACCCACCCCAATGGGCCCCCCTCCCCTGCCACCACCCTTAACCATCATGAACAAACCAACAACACACCGAACATCCTACACAACTATCAATCTGGTTAAACACATTGAACATTACATAAGACAGACAAAATGCCTTGACAACTATAAACTTAGCTTGTTTTATAAGAAAAAAATGTAACCCACAACGATTGTTTGAGTTGCCCCGAGTATACACCCTCTACTCGGTGCCGCTCCCCATTTTTGTATGAACCGCAGTGACTGGTGCTGTACATTATACAGCAGGAGCCACTCCCTTAATTCTACACGATCGGTGCTGTGACTAATACAGCACTGATCAAACTTAGATTATTTAAAATGTCAATTCCGATAGTAAGATGGCCGGAAGACCAGTGCTCCGGCGCTGACAAATGTCATATTCAGATGAATAAATACTTTACCAAAAAAAAAAAAAAATGCTGCCGACACGGCATAAAGAAACCACCATTCAATCAATCAACCAAATTTGGTATATCTTCTAATCTCACACCTTCAAACTTTTGTTTTCTTACTCTTCTGTGAATTGCAGAATAAAATCCATTCATCACATAATTTCTGAGAAAGTTGTTGCGTCTTCTGAAAGTTCTTATCTGCGTGAAAAGATAAGGAGTAGAACAAAAAATTGATTATCATTGTTAATGATTTTCGAAACGGAATGATAGTTATTAACAGAGCGGGGAAAGGTGAAAATTGTTTAATTAAAATAAGTGGGGAAATAACTATATTCACCTGTATCAATCAATTTCAAAATTATTCCAAAAGCAAAGTTAATCTTAAATGAAGATTTTCTATTTTGTAAATACAAAATGATTTAATTAATTACTTTGATTCGATATTCAATAGAATTAAAATGGTTTCAAAAAAATCCCAAATGAATGAATGATTCTCTCTTTCTCTCTCTCTTTGTCTCTGTAGTGGTCTGCACTGACCTCTCAGGCAAGTAACCACATAGACAGGTAGGTGTGGGGAGTGTATTGATATCAGGGTGCCTAGGTGGTGTAATGGTTAGCACACTGGCCCGGAATGGAAAGAGATGTGGGTTCGAGTCCCGCTCTAGGCACAATATTTCCCATTTTCATCACCCCCACGACACTGGTTGCCGTGATCAGGATCCTGTACAAGCTTTGCGCTGTATGGTTGTTGAACCTACCCTGTGTATGTATGTGTTAGTGCATTGCCTGTATGTATGTAATTGTAAGCATTACAAGACTTACAATTCCAGGGGGACGAGTGTAGTGGTCTGCACTGACCTCTCAGGCAAGTAACCACATAGACAGGTAGGCGTGGGGAGTGTATTGATATCAGGGTGCCTAGGTGGTGTAATGGTTAGCACACTGGCCCGGAATGCAAAGAGATGTGGGTTCGAGTCCCGCTCTAGGCGCAGTATTTCCCATTTTCATCACCCCCACGACATCTCTCTCTCTGTCCTACTCTCTCTCTTTCGATCGCTCTTCTGTTTCTTCTTCTTTTCTTCTTCCTTGCATTCAAACTGAAAAAAGAAGAAAATAATCAATTCTTCTGTCGTTTCTGAATGTCTTGCATGTTATGTAATTTTGAACCCTGTACCTGCGGCATCAGCTGAGTATATAGTAAAGGGAAACGAGTTCTTAATTTCTGCGACATTAATAATTGAGCAGGCGATGCCCCAATACCTGGTATCGTAGTATTTCTGAAATTGAGCAAACCCAATTCCATGTCGCCCCCATCCTTAGATGTCTTTTTTATCATCAATTTAATCGTTTGTACAAAACGTTCTACCTGACCGTTGCTTTGCGCATGCATCGGGTTAGTGTATACAGGGACAAAGTCATACATGTTAGCAAATGTTCTATAATCTGCACTCGAGAATTGGGGTCCGTTGTCAGAAACGACGTAACGTGGGATCCCATATCTTGCAAAAGTCTGCTTGAGCGTTTCTATTATTGCCTTGCTTGTTGTTTGGTGCAATTTAACTATCTCGGGGAATTTTGTGTAGTAATCTATTATGATGATGTAATTTGTTCCATTGACATGAAATAGATCTATGCCTACCTTATAAAACGCTATGTCTACGACCTCATGAGTGATTAATGGCTCTTTATGCTGTGCACTTCTGTGTTCTTGACAAATAGGACACCTTGAAATAACATCTTCTAATTGCTTGCCCATCCCCGGCAGTAGATATATATAGGACTTATTTAACGTACTAAAGCCTATGGGGTGGTTTTTGTGAAAAAAGCAGCCAATCAGCGTCGAGTATTCTGGTCACGTGACCCTCCAGGGTGGGTCTAGGGTGGGAGGGTGTTTTAGTCTCAGCCAATAGGAAGGCTTGATTTGGTTAATTTATGCTAATTTATGTATCTAGGTCACGCCTATGCCCAAATAAGGCTCGCTGAAACTAGGTCAAGTTTGGGGGTTTGACCTAGATAGGGTGTTAAAAAGTTCCATTCGGCGCTTAAGGCTTGAGTCTATGGAATGGTACCCTGTGTTTGCGCGCACTATGAAGCCATTTTACGTGAATTTTTGTAAATTGTGTGTGCGTGTGTGTGCACCCCCACAAAAAGGGGGCGTGGCCTATTTTTGTTTCAGCCAATGATCGTTGAGTATTTGGATGATTGACAGGTACGAATCCCAAAGGGTGCGTGTGCTATTTTCAGTTTCAGCCAATGATCGTTGCGTATTCGGATGATTGACAGATACGAACGGGTCTGGTCGGGCATTTTGCGTAATTTTGTAAACATTGGCACGTGCTTTTGGGGGGTGAGGTGGGGGTGATGTAAATATGGGCACGTGCGCGTGCGTTTTGTGAATTTTGAATTTTGGCGGCAATGCCGCCGTGCTTGCGTAAGACGACGAAAACCCGAAACTGAAACCGGAAATGCCTAACATCCCCGTTTTTTTGGTGGTTTTAGCGCTGGTTTTATAAAAAAAAGCTTGTTATGGAATTTGCGCATGCGCGTGCTATACAGCCCCAAAGCATTCGGTGTTTTTAGCGATGGTTTTATAAAAAAAGGCTTGTTATGGGATTTGCGCATGCGCGTGCCATACAGCCCCGAAGCTTTCGGTGGTTTTAGCGATGGTTTTATAAAAAAAGCTTGTTATGGGATTTGCGCGCGCGCGGACGCCGGTGCACGAGCTTTTGCCGTGCACCGGCGTCCGCGCCTGCGCGTGCTATACAGCCCCAAAGTTTCGAGTTGACTATAAAACTTACAACCACATTAAAAATTTGCGCGCGCAGACACCGGTACACGAGCTTTTGTTCGTGCATCGACGACTGCGCCTACGTATGCTATACAAACCCAAAGCTTTCGGTGGTTTTAGCGCTGGTTTTTTATAAAAAAAAAGCTTGTTATGGGATTTGCACGCTTGCGCGTGCTATACAGTCCCAAAGTTTCGGGTTGACTATAAAACGGATAATTACACCAAATTAAAAATCAGTGTTATAATTCGCATTTGACCGTTAACTTTCTGGTAGATTCGAATAATAACTTTATTTTTATAAATTGTTGTTAGCTGCAATTGATACTAATTATATATTTTTTTATAAAAAGAAAGAACAATTAAGATAAGTTGTGATTACTTGGTAATCATTGTTTATTAGGTATTATTTAACATGAAATTTGTATATATATATATATATATATACTATATTGCGATTGTTATCACAATTTTTATAAGTTTAGTGAGTAACCACAACGATTAAGTAAAGTATTAAGGTAAGCCGCAATAACAATTTAAGTGTTTTGTACGCGTGCCTTCCATCCATCAAGTCGCCTCTCGCAGCAGGGAACACGTGTGACTAACATTTTTTTTTTTTGCAGTGTTGTGGTACTTGACCGAGATTGGTATTTTGCTTGGGTTTCTGTGAGTTATGGGTTTATTTCTTGGCAGGGGTTCAACCCAGACCACATGTGCGTGTGCATGTGGTTTTCGTTTTGGGACAGTTCCGGTTGTCACAGTATAGCTTAACCCTTTCAAAACTAAATACGCTGCTTTATAGCGTGCAGTGTATTATTATGCATATTATATATGTCAATAACCACATTTACAACAATTTTGCCATACAAAAAATGACACGGTGTTATAATAAGCATAGTTTTGTTATTGTCATATTGTCCAATAATTTTAGTTGTTTTGTAAATAGTCCTTTTTCATCGCGATATCACAGGATCACAGATTTTTTCCAGTTTAGCCCTTTGACGTCAGTGACGGTGACGATATTGTAGTATGCTATGATTGTGAAATTACATTACATCTTACAGTCATCCAAGCCAGGTTATGATAAAACCTTTAAAGAAAAAAAAGCAGCATTTAACATATTGTTATAATAAAATGCACAATAATATAATTTGAATATAATAAAATGCACAATGACATAATTTGAATATAAAATAATATTAAAAATTTAAAAAAATTAAAATATATAGCAAGTTTACGTACCTTTAATGCCTTGTTTTGTTGCAATACAAAATTCTCAAGACATTGGGGATGTTGGCCCGCTAACATCGGTAATTCGCCAACGAGACGCCAGGTGGATCCTGGGTCAAGCCGCGCATTCGTCACTCGCCCTCCGACTCCTGAGCAGGCAACATCTAATTTCAACGTGTCGCCTATCATGCCACCCCCTACTAGGAAACGACGTGGGCGTCCCCCAGGTTCGTCTGGACTTTCGCGGAGAGGTTTAAGGCCTCGTAAGCAGTTCTCATCGTGCCGACCCCCTTCATCATCAGAAGAGTCGGGTTCAGATGGGGTGTCCGTTCCAGACACTCCGGGCATCGCCCCACCCTCAGTCACCGGCAGTCTATCAGGCTTGGAGGCCAGACTGGCGGCATTAGAACAACGCGCCGGTAAGCCGACTGGGCACACTCCAGTTCCGGGCCCCTACTCGCCTCCGGATCACGCCTCGACCCCTCGTTCCGGGTTTTCCTCGTTCTCTCCAACTCCTAGACATCGTGCCCCCGAGAGGGTGCCTCCTGGTGTCTCCCGTCTCGTCTCATCCAACCGCCCGTCGGTCGACGCCCCGCCGACGGCCGCCCCGCAGCCGGCTACTCCGACACCGGCGGCAGCTCCTGCCGCCGCCCCTCTCTACCAGCAGCTGCAGCCTCAGGCTCCCATCACAGCCGACTACCTGATCAACTCAACCCACGCCTTACACAAGCCCCCAGGTATGAAGTTCTACCCACATAATTTCATAACGCGGGGCGATAACTTTAAGAAGATAGGCGTGGGTGAAGCGACTTGGGCTGAATACTTCTTCGCGCTTAGAGTAATGCTGGCCCAACCCGAGTTCCCTCGACCGTGGGTCACACCAGTGCTCCAGCATGAGGAAGACCTAGCTAGAATGGCCATCACCTGGGATTGGCCCACCTGCCGCCGGTGGTCGGAAAGAACTTTCCAATTGGTAGCAGACGGGCGCTTAAAGGAAGGGTGACTAGATGCAATAGCAATCAAGGACGTTCAACGGGACGTTTCCACTGAGGCAGTACGAGTGTTGCAATCACGGGGGGGTGGTCAATATGCAACTGAGTCTAGGTATACCCCTGTTTCCACCGCTCGACCTGCGGCTCCATCTACACAGAGTGGGCCCTCTGTGTCAAACGTCCCTGTTAACCCCCTCCCTGTCAACCAGAGAGAGGAGTACTCCAGAGACAATGACGGCAAGCCTTGTTATAACTGGAACTGGGGTAAAGAGTGTGGTTTCAATGTATCACACGGTACTGCCCCCGATCGAGCCCCCCCACATCTGTGCGTGGTACGCTTATAAATTTAAGCGCATCCTGCAGCATAAGGAGCAGGACTGTCTAAAGAAACGAAAATTCTTAGACAAAAAAGCAGCAGAGGCAGCAGGTACTGGTGTGAGTTATAACGATATCTGCTCAAATACTAATTCTATTGTTATGTTGCCAAATCTAGAAAAGAGTAATCTTAATGAACCGAATACTGATAACGTGTCGCCACAATTTCCACTTAATTCAACCGTATCAGTGGTAACTAAGCAACCCTTGAGCCCTAATCTTGATGACCCGCAATACATTGATAACTGTAACTTGGTCGAACTGAAACAAGATAAATCTATCAGCCCTAAACCGCAGGTCGTCTCAGAACCTGAGAAAGTCAAATCTAATAATACTCAATCTCAAGCGGTAAATATGACTCTCAAACCTGTAACTGTGTTGAATCCTCCGTTAAATGCAAATAATCAACTGTCTTTTCCATCGCTAACAACTAACTGGTTCGACGCCCCCATTCAAGTTGTATTATCCGCTCTCCCCAAAACTCAGTCTCAAACATTTGTCCCCCCCCCACACCACTGGAGTTTAAGGACTCACTATGCACCTTCTGGCCCCATACCGCAGAAATAGCATGGGTCCCACACACTTCCTCCTATGGCCAGATTTACAATCAGGTTCGATCAACTGGTCTCCCTAACTATATGGGAGCAAAAATATCGCTTCCCTCTGGTCTAAATATTCCAAAGTGGCGTGAAGTTCTCCTTAATTACCCAGATGTTTTACTAGTAGATCATCTAGAATTTGGGTGGCCTATTGACTACTCCTCCAAGAAGGTACCCATCCCCACGTATAAGAATCACTCAAAATCAAGTGACGACATCACACACATCTACGCATTTCTAGACAAAGAAATATCCCGAGGTGCGCTCCTTGGCCCATTCCAGACCCCCCCCATTTGAACCCTGGTGCCAAATTAGCCCAATGATGACACGCCCCAAAAAAAAAAAAAGAACTCACTCAAAAAAAGAATAATCATTGACCTGAGTTTTCCTAAAGGAAAAAGTGTAAACGCGGGTATAGTTAAGGGCTATTATCTAGGCAAGCCATTTAATTTCTTCCTTCCCTCGGTATCAACCCTTACCGATAGACTTACAATTCTAGGTAGGGGTGCCTGGATGTGGGGTGGTGACCTTGCACGTGCCTATCGCCAGTTGAGAGTCTGCCCACTCTCCCTTCCCCTCTTGGGTATATCAATCAACGGCAATATTTATATAGACCTGGCACCTCCCTTTGGGTGCAGAACCTCCGCACTAGCATGTGCACGTACAACCAGAGCAGTCGTTTGGTTATTACGTAATCAATCTATCTTTTCTTTATGCTACCTAGATGATTTTATAGGTATCGAGGATACTGAATCAAAAGCTAACGCTGCGTATGCTGAATTTATAAACCTAACTTCACAACTTGCCCTAACTCTAGCTCTCGAAAAGTGTACCCCCCCGTCTACCTCCATCACCTGGTTAGGTTTCCTAATCGACTCGGTCGCAATGACAGTTACCCTACCCCAAGATAAATTACAGGATGTATTAGACAAATGTCAACTTTGGGAAAATAAACGTACCTGCTCTAAGAAGCAACTACAAAGCCTAGCAGGCAAGCTGCAACATTTATCTAAGTGTATAAAACCTGCAGTTAGATTCTCCAATAGAGTACTTGAAGCATTACGGAAAGCACCCCATACAGGTCAATACACGTTCGATAAGAATATGCTGAGGGACCTCGAATGGTTTCAATGTTTCGCATCTGCATTTAACGGTAAGCAATTATTACCACAAGCACCACGAACCGAATGGGTGATAGAATGCGACTCCACCTTAAAGGCGGGAGGAGCGTTCTCTAAAGTAGCATTCTACAAGTCTATCTACGATTCTAAATTATTACAAAAAGACCTAGCAATAACCCAACTAGAAGCACTTAACTTAGTACACGCTGTAACACATTTACTACCACCAGAACCACATGATTATTTGATAAAAGTAAACACCAACAGTCTATCATCACAACAGGTACTAGATTCAGGTAAAGGTAAAGAGAAAGTTCTATGTGCGTGTGCCCGACAGCTATGGCTGATTGCAGCTCATAAGAACTGTGAGGTTGAAGTACTCCATAAACCTGGTAATGACTTGATACTAGCCGACGCATTAAGTAGAGCCCCACATTCCACTACAGCTGAAAGTAAAGCGCAAAAAATGTGCGCCGATCGAAATCTTCTTGAAATAAATGTTCACATCTCACTTAACATTTTATCATGTAACATATAAATGCTGTCACTGGAAGATAGTAATTTTTTGCCTCTATCTTCCAGGATACGCAATGAGTCACCACAATCGGCTCATTAGCCTCTACACCTGCGCTCTGGCCCCGCGGACGTGGCAGAATAAGGCAGCCCACGTTCGGGTGTATCTTGACTTCTGTAACAAGAACAAGTTACGTCCGAGTTCCCCGTCCACCTATGACCTTATGTCTTTCTTGCTTTTCCTCTCCGACCGGCTCAGATCGCCTGGCGCAGTGCTGAACTACTTCAGCTCAATAAAAGTGTGGGTCTTAAGCCTGTCAGGTATGGGCTTGGCCTTCGAAGCCCCAGAGCTAAGAAACTTCAAACGAGGTATTCTCAAAGCGTCAAAGCACGTAGTCGCTAGAGCCACTCCTGTCACCCCCCGAGATTTCAAGGCTATCATAGTGTCCCTAACAAACATGTGCCCCAGGCCGCATGTCATCATTATTGCTCTTGTGATCGCCTACCTGACCCTGATCAGACAGTCAAACATTGCTAATCTCTCTGTTGGAGCCACGGTTTCCCCACACATACTCAAGGGTAGCGATATCAGAAGGCGGAGGGGGTCGCTCACAGTAACCTTGAGGTCCTCCAAGACGAGGTCCGCCTCAGAACCCCCGGTGGTGTTCCGCCTGCCGGCCATTCCGGGTTCCCCCTGCTGCCCTGTGACCGCCTGGGATAACTACTCTCGAGCAGTAACCCTGCTGCTGGAGTCCCCTGCTTTCCTCTTGGCTGATGGTACGCAGTTCACCCTCGCAACTCTGACCAGAGCCCTCAGGGTGGCTTCCTACACGGTGTTCGGAGTTGACAAAGGGCTGACCCTACATGGACTCAGGAGATGGGCCACCCAGGCGTGTCAGGGTTCTGGTTTGACTCTAGACCAGTTAATGGCGGCGGGGACGTGGCGTAGCTCGGCGGTCAACTCCTACTTAAGGGCCTTTCACATCTCGGCAGCTCCAGCAGCGCTCGCAAATTTATTGGTTTGAGCGCTGATCGGGAGCTGCTCGTGTAGTTACGTACTATATACATTGTCTTAACATGTTTGTTTTTCAGCCTTGATATTGCACTATGATTTATGTGACTTAACTTGAACTATCTTGACACTGACTTTGATGAACAATATTACCCAAGAGGCCTCTGTCGCTGCACAGCATTGAACACGAATGATCACGAAAGATACGCAGCTCATTCAGCGTGAGCAGATTCTTAAATGTCTGGCCCTGTGCCTCCTAGCTACATGATTATTGTAACTTGAACAGATTATATTAAATTCTGTCCAAATAACTTATATGTTGCGTTGTCTTGGTGTCTCGATGGTGAATTATAAATGCCATTCGTCCGTATGTCGATGTGGTTATTTGCAAATTTCACTTCTTTTTGTTCCAACCGCAACATTGGTAGTATCATTTATCGTAGGAAAACAAAACATAACGTGTACATGTGATGTGTATGTGTATATTTATATGTAAGTGTGTTTTAGGTATAAAATATTTCATGTATGACTGAACTTTTTGTAGATCGCCATGAACATAATTTGGAATTTGAAACTTTTTCTATAGGATAAATTGATTGCAAAATTATATTGTTGGTTCGGTGTGGAATTAAAACGGCTAATTTAGCCCATTTTGTGCATTTTCCACTATCACCATCATGTCCAATTTCATGTTTAAATTTTTTGATAAAAGTGGAAGTAATACGTATATAATTAGTTTTTGATAATTGACTGAAATCTGGGTTTACTAATATAGCTTTTAATAAAATTATAATAATGGATGCGGAAACAAAAACACCTCCAGCCATTGTGCGTTTACATTTTTCAGCTGCTGCTCTGCAAGCATGCTTATTTATTATATGCTTAATAAAATTTGTTAAATTGTGCATGTTTTTAAAAACATGGGTAATTGAATGCGTATGAACGACGTCTTACTTAGCATTGGATACAAAGCATCTATTCTATTTTTAGACTAAGGCCCGGCGCTGCGCCGCCCCGCCGCCTAGCGTAAGAATTCCATATTAACCAAGTAGCCGCCGGTTTGATTCACTTTCGCCTTGACTGCGCTCCGTTCAACATCGTCTCTAAGCCTTTCGTTCTAAGGGCAGCACCATGCGTCAAACAAGACAGCGCATGCTAAACGCAGCAGGGACACTGCCTCACCTACTACCACGTCTCTGAAGAAGCAGAAAAAGAAAGGACGAGGGAGGCCCAGGTCAGTCGTAAATGAGTCTTCTACACACACCGTAACTCGTTCAAACCGCACCGGGGAGCGGTGTGAGGGAAGGGACACCAGTGCAGAGTCTGTCCCAGGGACACCAACATACCATGGGAAGGAGGATGTCCAAGGTTCTATCGCAATAGCGCTTGCAGGGATCCAGAAGCAGATCTCCGACCTTGCAGATGGTTTTGACACGCGAATCAACGAGATAACGAGGAGGGTAGACAGGCGTCGGAGATCCAGATCTCCCAGCCCTACCAGGAGACATAAACAACCGTCTCCCCGGCCGGTCGTATCGGCGCAAGGCACCCCGGACGGTGCAGGCGACCACAGATCCCGCAGAAACAACCGTACAAGCTCAGCATCGCCACGCCAAGGTGGGAGATACCGCGACAGTCTCGGCTATGACGACAGAGGTGGTCGAGCTGGTAGTGAGGCACCATACTACAGAACGGATAGGCACCACGACTATGATCATAACGACAGGCGCTACCAGCTAAACCCAGGCCCATTAATCGACTGGGAAAATAATGACGACGAGCGTACTAGCGCGGTAAACGACCTCCTCGTGGCAGCCGGCTCGGCAATAGGAAAGCGCAGAGGTATGAATATTCTCGCACCACACAGATACGTAATAAGGGGAAGTCGCAATGAGAGGATCGGGTTAGAGGAGGCATCATGGCACGAATATTTCGCGGCTCTACATCGCATGTCTAAGGACAAGAAACTCCCAGTAGGATGGGCAGAGCATGTGAACGAACACATGTACCAGCTTGCCGTCATGGCTGCAAACTGGGACTGGCACACATGTCGACAATGGTCGGAGACAGTATTTACTATGATAGCGGACGGCCGCCTCCCTAGGGGTTGGAAGGATGGCTACGCTATAAAAGATGTGCAGCGTGACATTTGTGCGATTGGCGCCAGGACTGACAAGGCACGGCAAGGCACACGCGGTTCAAAACTAAATGAAGGATCGGCAAACGCAACAACGGCAGGGGCGGACAACAAGGCCAGTACAGACCATACACGGCCTACATACGATAAAGACACGGACGGGAAACCATGTAGCCAGTGGAACTGGGGGGAGGACTGCGGATTCTCGACATCCCATGGTCTCCAGCCCGATAGGAAGGCCCACCTATGCGCATGGTGCGCCAACAAGTACAAGCGGGCAAATGCGCATCAAGAAAAAGTCTGCTTTAACAAGAAAAGGTTCTTCGACAAAGCTAATGGCCCGGTCAAGGATAAGAAGGATTTTTAGATGACGGTTGTGCTGGCACCGCGCAGCCCAACTTAAAAACAAAAGAAAGTACAGCGGGTACCAACGCCGCAGAGGCATCGGGCAAATTAGGAACCGGTCTGGCGAAAAATGACGGACCGAGACACCGCCACACTGGGAAGCGTGGGCGAGAGGCCGATGAGTGCATAATACGTAAACGTCATGCACCAACACTGGCTGGGGACGGGGAAGGTTCAGACACCTCATCAATCACAGTTGACAGCGGCGAGACAAGAGACATTGTTTCAAACGCCCCCACCACCCACCAAGAAGCCGAGCATGACGTCACGGCCACCGAGGCGGGGGCCGCTGACCCCTTTCCTCGCAACAGTCTAGACAACGCTGTTTCTCACGATCACGGCAACGGCAGTACGTCTCTTCCCGCACAGACCATCCTAACGGTACACGCGCCAGCACTAGCGCCCAGACATTAGACGAGACAACCGGGACCAGGGTTCACGCACCCACTTCCCACGCCGCTGCACGTGGCTACCAACATGAAGATTATGACAAAGTTAAACATCTTTTCCACGGGAGCCCCCCACGTTACGACAACAGGCCGCTTGATAGGTTGTTGTTGAAGGACCATGTGGATAATGATGGCATAGATCAGATACTTGATATGGTATCGGCCGACCAAGTGACACACTATGATCCCCCGCCCACTCCAACCGCATACAGGCACACGCTCAATAAGATTTGGCCAGTTGTTAATGCCAGGGCCTGGTCGGACCACCGTGAATACATGAAGATTTATACTCATGTTAGATTCTCAGCCATCCCAAACTACATCGGCCAACGTATCCCGATACCATCGGGACTAAAAATTAAAGCTTGGCGCGCACTCCTCGTGAATTATCATGACAAACAGTTGCCTGATTTTCTGGAGTTCGGCTGGCCAGCGGACTATACCGCCGATAAACCACCTATCGCATCTAGAGCAAACCACCACACAGACCCAGAGAACACCGCCCACATCAAAAACTACATCGACACTGAGCTCGGACGTGGTGCCATGCTCGGGCCTTTTGAGGAATGCCCTTTCACTCCTTGGACTCAAATCAGCCCGCTCATGACTCGCGCTAAGCACAAGACCGACAAACGTAGGGTCATAGTTGATCTAAGTTACCCAGGCGGAGTTAGTGTCAACGCTGGCATCAGGAAGGGACGATACCAGGGCCAGCCCTCCACCTACACCTTGCCGGGCATTATAGATCTTGCCGATGAAGTCATCCGTCTAGGTAAAGGAGCCTTCATTTGGTGTGCGGATTTGGCCAGGGCATACAGACAGCTCAGGACATGCCCGCTCTCTACCCCGCTGCTCGGCATAACTCTAGATGGGAAAATCTATATAGACATTGCCCCGCCATTTGGCTGCCGCACCTCCTCTATCGCATGTGCCCGGACAACAAATGCAGTTGTCTACCTAATGAGGAAACGCGGGCACCATGCACTCTGTTACCTCGACGATTTTGTAGGTGCGGCCTCAACAAAGGGGAAAGCTGACGCAGCCTACTCAGATCTCCTCCGCTTGGCCGAGTTTTTGGGACTCGACTTAGCCCTCAACAAATGTAGTCCACCATCCACCGAAGTGGAGTGGCTGGGTTTTGCAATCTCAACCACGGAAATGGCCATCACCATCCCTGAGGAGAAACTCCAGCAGGTCCTAAGCGAATGTGAAACATGGAAAAACAGGAAGCTTGCATCCTGCCGAGACCTCCAGAGGCTCGTGGGGAGGCTACAACATATCGCAAAATGCGTACGACCGGCAAAAAGGTTCATGTCACGAATCCTTGCGGCTCTCAGAGCCGCACCCTACAGAGGAAAACACGCGGTGCCTGAGGACTTAACACTCGACGTCTCATGGTTCACAGACTACGCCACACAATCCAACGGCATAGTTCTTCTGCCCAAGGAAGAACGCACAACATGGACCATTGAATGCGACTCGTCCTTGGAAGCTGGCGGCGCACACTCGCCCACGCATTTCTATGCGGCCAGATATTCCAGAGCACTCATGGCTAAACACCACTGTATCGCCAGGCTGGAGGCCATAAACCTGGTGGTAGCCCTCAAAAACCTCGCTCCGCCAGAACCACACGACTTCACAATCATCATAAACACGGACAATGCCACGTCACAGCAAGTCCTCAGTACCGGATCTGGCCGTGACCCCATAATTTGTGCGTGCGCCCGCCAGATTTGGTTGTTCTCTGCAAAACTCAGCACAGAGGTCGTAATACGACACAAACCGGGGAAGGACCTCGTCCTCGCGGACGCCCTCAGCCGCAGGTGCTTCGACCGGACAGCAGACGACCTCACCAAGAAAATGACGACCAACCTAAACTTGACTTATATCGTCGTGAGCCATGATGACGCCCTCACCCCGATCCTCTAGTAACCCATGACTCGATAACTAAAATTTTGCCTCTCTTCATAGGTTACTCACAAGATCACCACGACCGGCTACTCAACACCATGGCGGCTGGTCTGGCCACGGGCACCTGGAAGAATAAAACGGCTCAAGTCAACGAATACCTGACTTACATGAATAATCGAGGGGGCAATCCTGCAAGCCCTACACAATACGAAATCATGTCGTACCTACTGCACCTATCATACCAGGACGCCCGGCACTGTCTCGAACTACTTCAGTGGCGCCCGGACTTGGCTCCAGGCGCTGGGCGTAGACAGCCACGTCTTTGACACCTACTTGGTAGGGCTGGTCAAGCGAGGGATCCAGCGCCACTCAACTCACGTACCCACGCAGGCGCCTCCCCTCGCTCCCTCGGACATAAGGAAGGCAGTCAGGTTCTTCTCTACAGTCGGGAACAACGGCCCGGTGCTAACGGCGGCGTTGCTCATAGGCTACTTTACGCTCCTACGTCAGAGCAATCTGCTGTGCCCCACCCCACCGGCTGATATGGCGCACACCTTACGCGCACGAGACATTACACTAACGCCATTGGGGCTCAACGTACACGTCAGATCCTCGAAAACCCTGCTCAGATCGGCCCCACCACGTAACATCACGGTGCCGGCGATTTCGGGTTCCATCTACTGCCCAGTTCGGGCTTGGACTTGCTACGTGTCCAGGACACAACCATGCCGGGACGGTCCGGCATTCATCACCACAGACGCGCTTCCACTGCGACCGAAAGCATTACTCGACACGCTTAGGCTAGCTCTGGCCACACAGGGCCACCCGGCACCAGGTGCTGTAACACTACACAGCCTTCGACGCGGTGGAGCGCAGGCATGTGCCGCCCTGGGCACTTCTCTTCATGACATCAAGGACTTGGGTCATTGGACCTCTGATGCAGTCCATACCTACGTGCCAAAACACTCGATTTCATCGGCACCCAGAACTCTAGCATCAAAATTTTGGTCAAGTTCTGTAAGCCTTGAAATCATGATGCTCCATTCTGATATGTGACGATAAAACAAGACAATAATAAATACCAATATTAAAGTCAGTCGGTCTCTCGCGTTTTCAATTGTGCATGTTTTTAAAAACATGGGTAATTGAATGCGTATGAACGACGTCTTACTTAGCATTGGATACAAAGCATCTATTCTATTTTTAGACTAAGGCCCGGCGCTGCGCCGCCCCGCCGCCTAGCGTAAGAATTCCATATTAACCAAGTAGCCGCCGGTTTGATTCACTTTCGCCTTGACTGCGCTCCGTTCAACATCGTCTCTAAGCCTTTCGTTCTAAGACATCCCACCCACCCATACTGTTCATATTCGGTGGGGTCAAGTTCTGTAAGCCTTGAAATCATGATGCTCCATTCTGATATGTGACGATAAAACAAGACAATAATAAATACCAATATTAAAGTCAGTCGGTCTCTCGCGTTTTCAATTATGAATTTGATTAGGAATAATAAAGGTGTCAAATTGTTGTAATTCTAAATTAATGGTTTCTATGGCCTGAATTTCATGGCGAAAATCAACGGGTGCAACAGTATTATTATCTACAAGATTACACAATTTTCTTAACGTACTTACATAATATGGTGTCTGTTTTGCGAAGCGAGTTTGTTGACCTATTGTTGATGGCTGAAGATGGTAAAATGATGTCATTGCTATGGCTGAATGAAAGTTTTTGTGAAATGTAAAAAGTACACGTTACGTCCGAGTCCTTTGGAGGGTAGATACCAATATGAACATGGAGGGCTTATACGAGTTGTAAGAATTTCAATATGGCTAAAAAAGGACGCTAAATTTTTTTTGGTAGTTTATTATTCAATTATAGGACGCATTCTGGTTGGTGGGGAACGGTATCTAAGTTAACTAGGTTGGCGTCTCCGGAAGGAACACAACATGTCACACACAAAAACCCAGACCTTTAAGATAAATATTCTTATCTGGCACGTGTCGTTGCGCGTCATATACATCCGTTTGGGGCTGAGATAAAAGTGACATGGTGAAAAAAAAAAATGGGTTCCAGATGTTAAAAGCCTAGAAAAAAATACCAAATATCCTAGAACTGACGCCGTTGAATGAGTCAAAATCGGAAGTGAAACACTTCCTGTGGAAGTGTTTCATTTCCGTTAGGAAGTGATTCACTTCCGATATTTGTTGACAAAGACTTTTGCTGTATATAAAAGGCGTGTTTGCGCGTAGTTTTAGCCATCTTCACTTTGGGGCTGAACACTGAGGATAACTGCTACTGCTAAACTACATTTTACCGCAAATCACCGCGCATCAATACCGACGACCACAACATCACTATCAAGCTGCTGTTGTTACTGCTGTTACTGCTACTACTACTGCTGCTACTACTACTACTTCTATTGCTGCTACTGCTGTTTTTGATAGCATCACAATACCAACCATCTTTGAGCGACAATATTAGTAATTATTTGTAAGTACTAAACTTTTCTTTTTTGAAAAAAATAACCAAGGAGGACAAGACAATCAGTCGCAGAGGGAAAAAAAGTGATATTAAGTTAAATTTTACACCTACAGCATCAACATCATCAGCATCGTTAAATATTATTCCTGGTACTTTCAATGCACCTTTGAGGGCTATGTCAGCAGTCGGCGCCGAAGTGGGTATAACCCCAACCACTTCGGCTGGTAATTTTGTCAATGCTGGAATGACAACAACAATGGCAACAACACCGATGGCCGGGGTGACAACTTCGGTAACAATTGAACATTCTGAGACAAACACTGCGGCCGCGGCTATTAAATTAGATAGCGGTGGTATTGGCTACGACGACGGCAGCAGCAGCAATTTTAACGACCAACAAAATAAACACGAAGCCGCAGTGGAAACTCTTTTGGAATTGGCGGTAGGTGGCAAACTACCGGAAAAAATTGCTAACATTTCAAATAAGCATTGGAATGAAATTAAATCACTTGCATTAGAAGTAGCCGAAGAAGAAGCTGAAATGGAGGACGATGGTCAACGCATGGATAACACCGACACAGACGCGTCGTCAGAGGAGGAGGAGGAGGCCGAGGAGGGTGAAGTGGATGAGGAGGATGAGGAGGAGGAGGAGGAGGAAGAGGAGGGTGGTGAAGAGGAGGACGATGAGGTATTTGTAGAAAAAAAAGTGATAACGGCGACGACGGAGGTGGCACGCGATGCAGAAAAAAAAAAAAAAAAATCTACGATAGTTACTCCTGCAGCTGCACTCCAGGTGGGTACCCCGGCGGGATATGTTGCACCAAGCGGCTTCTCCTCGCCCATCTTTAGTACTCCAACTCAAACTGAAACAAAAAACCTTCACCACCACCATCTTCGCGGTCAAAATACCGGTAGTAGCACACTTATCAACAAAAAAAATCTTCGACGGATATCACCCACAATGGTTGATATAGTAAAACAAGCAATTCACCAAAATGACATTACCACTGAAGGTAAGGTACGTTAATTACACTTTAAAAAAATTATTGTTAAATTAAAAGTATATAAAAACTAAAGTTGTTGTAAACGTTAGTCATAAAGGGTTAAATGCATTCATCGTGTATGTGTCTCCGGGTATTATTTATCATTTTATAGACATTAACATTAGGTAGTGGTAACGTGGTGTTAAAAGGTTAAATGTACTTGACGTACATGTGGTACTTGGATGCTGTTTTACTAACAGTTATATTATTGTAAAAATATATGTTAATACATTTACTTTTATTTAAAATAGGAGTGACCCAAATTGACGCCAAGCCACCACGGACACCTCGAAAAAGAATTTACTTCCAGGTTGAAGAAGAAGAAAAAGAAAAAAAGAAACGGGCTCGCAAGACGTGTGAACAAATTGTAACTTCAAAGCAACTGACGGGTTCTCCAAAAGAAGTATTTGCGAATACTTTTACAGCATTCCGAGAATCGGATCGATGGTCAACCGTGAGTCCAAAAAAAAGAGAGCAACTATTCATCAAAAGTTTTACAAAAGCACATAAGGTAAATTCATCACTTTGGTTTTCCGACAATTATACATTACCCATTATTACACCTACAGTTACACAACCATTCATACCTACAACTCAACCAACACAAATAATTGAAAATGTGATACTAATTCAGCCCAATAGCCAATTTAATTTAGCTAATTCTGATGTGCGTTTGGAAATTTATGATAATGAGATGAAATTTGTAAAACAAAAAAAAAAACAGCGTATATCAAAAAAGCGTAACAATTAATTTAAATGCGCTTGATGATATATGTCATGTAAGTAACACAGTTGTTAAATATTGGGAAAAGTTGAAAAAACAAGTAGCTGAAAATTCTGTTGATCCAAAAGAAAACAATTTGAAAATTATTGTCGACCCAATTAAATCGGTATTTATTGCAGTGTCTGTTTACCAGGGTCAAGTTTTAATTCATATTAGACATTACTTGAAACGTGAAATGCAAGATGGGCTTGTTAAATATATTCCCACAAAAGAAGGTATCACAATTATGGTTAATGCTTTAATAGATTTAAACGATAGAGTGTTGTCATTAATTAAACGCGCTTAAAAAATGGCTTCTAATTTAAAATGTATTTATTGTGGTGGTAAATTTGCTTCACAAATTCAATTGTCAAATCATGTGAACAAATGTTAATTTTTGTTTAGGTATTGTCCATTATGTGGAAATAATGTATGTAAAAAAAAAAATGTAAAGGTGAAATATTTAATCTAGATGGGTTGTCTTCAATTATCAAAGATAATCCAGATATATTAGCTATATATAATAGAAGATGGACTGCAATTCAAACGGGTGTACGCACAAATGGAGTAAAAGTTTCACAGGTTAGCATACGCTTACCAACAGGTGAATTAACTGATGCAATTGATATCATGCGTACTATTCGTACAAATCAACGAGAACTATATAAAGTCGGTCTTTCGCTTGGTCTTATATTGCAACACAAAGAAACAAACGAATATCGTTATTTTCATGCATCGCAAAATAATGCGCAATTAACAAAACAACTTTTTTCAATTTCCAATTCAATTACATTGGAACGATTTCTTATTTCATATTGGTTATTTGTGATGTTACTGAAGAAGCAAAAAGAGTGGTAAATCAAGATACAAAATGGAAAATTGTTGAAATAACAAATCTTAATGTAGCAATATATAGAATCAATTCCTTTCCAATTGGGACTATAACTAAAATTCCAGCGCACATGCCTAAACGCGGTATGTTGCATTTTCAAAGAAAACCTATAACACATAGGAAATATAACGATAACTTGTGTGTATTTAGATGTTTGGCAAAATATTTGTATAATGATTGTAATGTAGCTGTAGAATTATTAAAACAATATGATTCTTCTGCAAATCCAAAATTATTTAAAGGTGTTTTGTTAAAAGATTTTGCCAAATTAGAAAACTTATTTGATGTGCAAATTGGAGTTTATAGTATTGCATGTACAGGTAAAGTATCTTTTATTCAAACACCTACAAAAAATTATGCTGAAAATGGTAAAATGAATATTAATTTGTATAAAAAACATGCTAGTTTGATTGTGGATTTTATGCGTTATGCACAAATATTTACTTGTAAAAAATGTTATAAAAGGTTTAGCAAAATTAAGTATCTTCAGCAACATTATAAAGCGTTAAAGCCCTGTACTAAAGTTAAATTTGAGTATTTAGGTGGTGTATATAACAATACTTTAAATGTATTTCAACAATTAGCGTTAGCTGGTTTTTACATTTCAAATAGTATGTCAAAGGTTTATCCGTATAAAATTACTTATGATTTTGAAGCATTTTTTAAAAACCCAACTTGCTCAAATACAAAAAAGGTAAAAATAGAAGCAAATCATGTTCCTTTATCAGCCAGTGTAGCGTCATATTTTCCTGGATATGAAGAACCTATTTGCTTTATTCGTGAAAAAGATAACGATTCAGATAATTTAGTTGACAGAGTGTTTTTATATATTTATAATTTAGCAATTCTCATCGGAAACAGTATAAAAGATATGTTTCAGGTAACTTTAATTACATTAGATAATATCATAGAAGAGGCTCTTGCTCGCGAAAAACAAACTCAAAATGGAAAAAAATGGCATTTAACATCTCACCCTTTTGTTACATTAAAAAAGCGGTTTCTTGATGCGCAAAAAGGAAGAGAGGAAGGCAGGGGTGGAAAGAAAGGCGTTTATTGACGCCTCAACATGCAGAGTATATAGAGGAAGATAATAACAGGCTCGGGAGGAGCAAGGCAAAGATAAGAGCTCATGAGGAGCCAAGGGGAAAGTAGGACAATAGGAATGTACAGGCAGAGTCAATATTGCATAGGAAGAGTGTCAATGCCTGTGGATGTTCAGTGAGGGGGTGCCGAGGAGCCCTCCACCGATGAAAAGAAAGGGTTTAAGAGGAAAGAAGATGGGTGGGTGGGTGGAGGAAAATGGAAGAGAGCTGGAAGGCGGCAGGAGGGCGAATGCCTGAGGGAGGCCGGCGGGCGGCCTTATAAGGGAAGGGAGGGCGGGCGACAGCAGGTGAGGTGTGAATGCTGCAGGCCCGGGGGAGGGTGAGTGGCGGTGAGCAGCGGGCGTCGGGTGAGGCGCGAATGCTGCGCGACACGGGGGCGGGGGAGGGAGGTGCGGCGTCGGGTGAGGTGAGAAGCAGCGCGACAGCCCGGGCCGGGGGAGGGTCTCTTCCTCTCCTCGCATCAAACGTAATGCTTCGCATTACGACCGATGCGCGAAAAGGAAGAGAGGAAGGCGGGGGTGGAAAGAAAGGCGTTTATTGACGCCTCAACATGCAGAGTATACAGAGGAAGATAATAACAGGCTCGGGAGGAGCAAGGCAAAGATAAGAGCTCATGAGGAGCCAAGGGGAAAGTAGGACAATAGGAATGTACAGGCAGAGTCAATATTGCATAGGAAGAGTGTCAATGTCTGTGGATGTTCAGTGAGGGGGTGCCGAGGAGCCCTCCACCAAAGAGTAGGAGAGGGCTCGAGGCACGCCCGAGGGGGCGAGGCGGCCAACGTAAGGGTGGACCGCCTCGGAGGTCCAGGTGCCCTGAAGTTCCCTGTGTGGGCGGGAGTGTCCGGGGCCTACGTCGACAAGGGGCGGGCGGCCAAAGATAGAGGAGGCCCGCTCCTTGGAGGGATCCGGTGAGGAGGTCCGGCGAGGTTTAAGCAGGAGGGCAGCGAAGTCCTCAGGGCTGGGCGGGGTGAGGACGGCGGTGTCGTGAAGGTCGGCGGCTGTGCCATCGGAAGAGGGTTCCTCGTGAGGCTGGGCTGGGCTGTGGTCTGAGGGTTCCTCGTGAGGCTGGGCTGGGCTGTGGTCTGAGGCGTGAGGCCCGAGGTGATGAACCCCGGCTCTGACTGGGCGGCGCTTCGATCGGTGGTCGCTGAGGGGTTGTCGGTGGTCGTGATGGTCGGCGGCTGTGGTATCGGCAGAGGGTTCCTCGTGAGGCTGGGCTGGGCTGTGGTCTGAGGCGTGAGGCCCGAGGTGATGAACCCCGGCTCTGACTGGGCGTCGCTTCGATCGGTGATCTCTGGGGGGGTTGTCGGTGGTCGTGACGGTCGGCGGCTGTGGTATCGGCAGAGGGTTCCTCGTGAGGCTGGGCTGGGCTGTGGTCTGAGGCGTGAGGCCCGAGGTGATGAACCCCGGCTCTGACTGGGCGTCGCTTCGATCGGTGATCTCTGGGGGGTTGTCCGTAGTGGTGAGGAGGTTGTCGGCATCGAGGTGGTGGTGAGGCGCCGGAGAGGGCCCCCCGGGCCGGCCGGGGTGGGGGGGGGGCGGCGGATCAAAAATCCGCCGAGGCGGCCGGGGTCTGTGCTCCCCGGGGCGGTGCTTGAGGTGGCGGGGGGGGGTGCGCTCCCCCAGCGACATGTGCCCGAGGTGATGGGATGGGCGGTGGGCTGTAAGCCATCCGAGGCCGACGGGCCGTGATCTGTCGGAGGGCAGCCTCGGCGCCTGAGGGCTGGTCCCGAGGCGCCGGGGAGTGACCCGGGGCCGAGCTCGGGGAGGCGCGTCCCGGCGTGCCCAAGGAGGGGGCCGGCGTGGCCGCGTGTCTGGGCATCCTGGAGCGGTCCGAGGGGATGCAGCGGTCCGAGGTGAAGAGATGCCAAAAAAGGAAAATGGAAGAGAGCTGGAAGGCGGCAGGAGGGCGAATGCCTGAGGGAGGCCGGCGGGCGGCCTTATAAGGGAAGGGAGGGCGGGCGACAGCAGGTGAGGTGTGAATGCTGCAGGCCCGGGGGAGGGTGAGTGGCGGTGAGCAGCGGGCGTCGGGTGAGGCGCGAATGCTGCGCGACACGGGGGCGGGGGAGGGAGGTGCGGCGTCGGGTGAGGTGAGAAGCAGCGCGACAGCCCGGGCCGGGGGAGGGTCTCTTCCTCTCCTCGCATCAAACGTAATGCTTCGCATTACGACCAATTGGATTTATCAGGTTCCAGTTATTGGTTTCAATAGTGGAAAATATGATTTAAATTTAATTAAAATGGAATTTCATCAATTTTTACATAGTCGTGAAGAAACTGTGCATGTTATTAAACGAGGTAATCAATATTTGTCTATTACAACAGAACATATGCTACTTCTTGATATTTTTAATTGGTTGTAATGCTCGCATTGCGTTTGATTCGTGGCGGGGAAGGAGGACCCCCCCCCCCGCCTCCTCTCCTTCATCCTTCCCTCGACCGTTGCACCATTACATAACCCCCCCCCCTCTCTCCCGGCCCTTATAACCGGCCGCCCTAGCTGCTCCTAGCCACTCGCCTTTCATCACCCTCCAGGCCCGGACCATATTTTCTCCACCCACAACCCTACTTTCATGCCTTTCTCCTTCCTCTTAGGTGGAGGGCTCCTCGGGCCCCCTCCCTCCCCTCTGGGTTCATGCCCCCGATAGACATTAGCCTCGGGCATGGCCCCTGGACACTTGACTCTCTACCCTCTACATTGACATTACCTGACATTTATCTCCTGATGGAGCCTACATTTGACCTTGTATTCATACTGATATTGCCCTGTCTGTGAATAAATGTCTTTATTCCAACTCCCTCTTCTCTCCTTCCTTGCCACGTATCACCTTGCACCAGGATATAGTTATGATTCATATTTGAAAGCTTTTACTAAAGACAATGTTAAGGGATATTTTCCATATGAATGGCTAACCAGTGTTAAAAAACTAAATAATATAACACTACCACCAAGGGAGTGTTTTTATAGTTCGTTAACAAAAACTACAATAAGTGAAGATGCATACAATACTTGTAAAAAACTTTGGAAAGACTGTAAAATGAAAACTTTTAAAGATTATTTGATTAATTATAATAACAGTGATGTAAAACCATTCGTTACAGCATTAAATAATCACGCTAGTTTTTTCAAAAAACGTAATATTGATATGTTTAAAGATGGAATATCACTACCTGGTTTAACTTTAAGATTTCTTTTTCAAAATATAAATTCAGCAGCACCATATGTTCTTTTTAATAATCAAGATAAACATTTACATGAACTTGTTCAAAATCATTTAGTTGGTGGACCTTCAATTATTTTTCATCGTTATCACGAATCCGGTGTGACAAAAATACGAGAAGTTGACTTTGGTAACAAAGCTAAGTTATGTCAGCATATAATAGGTGTAGATGCAAACTCGCTTTACTTAAAATGCCTTTCTGAAGAACATTGTTCAGGTTTATATATAGAACGATGAAGGTGTACTAATTTTAAAGCTGAAATTTGTCAAAAAACAAGTATTATGGCTTTGGAATGGATACAATATACAGAATACAGTAAGCAAATAAAATTGAAACATCAATTAAATGGTGGTGAAGTTATTATAGGTGGTCGCAAAATCCCTGTTGATGGTTTTAAACTGGTAATATATATAATTTTAATGGTTGTTATTGGCATGGCCATAACTGCAATTTAACGACAAAAATGAATGTTGACGAAAAAATTAATAGACAAGCTCGCACTCAAAGAGTTTATGAATATTTAACAACATTAGGCTATAAAGTTACTATTATGAAAGAGTGTGAATGGAACCAATTAAAACAATCTGCCGAAGTTGCTAACATTTTAAAACACTGGGCTATTCCAAAACCAAAGTATAACAACAATTTTTTGACAGAAGCAACAATTTTACAACAAATTGAAAATGGAACTATTTTTGGTTTAATTCAAGTAGATATTATAACACCTGAATCTTTAAAATCGTATTTTAAAGAAATGACACCTATTTTCAAAAATGTTACTGTTGCAGTAAAAGATTGTGGTGCATATATGACTGAATTTGTCAAGGAATATGAAATTGCAAAACCACCTCAACGTATGCTTATTGGTAGTTATTTTGGAAAAGAAATTTTGTTAGGTACACCGCTTTTAAAATGGTATATTCAACATGGGTTAAAAGTAACAAAGATATATCGTGTAATTCAATATTTACCACATAAAACATTTGAGGCTTTTACCTATGAAGTTACTTGTGCTAGAAGAATTGGTGATCTTAATTCTGAAAGTAAAATTATTTCTGATTTGTATAAACTTTTGGGAAATAGCTCATATGGTAAAACTATTACAAATAAAAAAAAACATACAAAAGTAACATATGTTGATAGTGAAAAAACTAATAATTTGGTTAACAATTGGCGTTTTACACGAGCAACTGAATTAAACAGTGATTTATATGAAGTTGAAATGCAATTACAAAAAATTAAATTTAACTTACCTTTACAAGTTGGCTTTATGGTATATCAATACGCAAAGTTAAAAATGTTGCAATTTACATTTGATTTTTTAGATAAATTTGTTAGTCGTCAAGACTATCAAATATGTGAAATGGATACAGATAGCCTTTACATGGCACTTAGTGGTAATTCTTTGGATGCTGTAGTTAAACCACATCTTAAAACAGAATATTTTAAAGAAAAACCTAAATGGATTCCAACAGCTGTGTGTAAGGAACATCTTAATGATTATGTTTTAGCTCAAATTAATTCTAAAGAGTGGACACCATTAGAATGTTGTAAGCTTAGTTTAAAATGTAATTTACGAACACCAGGCTTATTTAAAATTGAATGGGAAGGTGATGGTATAATATGTTTAAATTCCAAAACATATATGTGTTTTTCGTATGAAAATCAAAATAAAGTGTGTCAAAAATGGAGTGCTAAAGGTGTTGTAAAAAAGCAAAATTTACTTACTCCAAATGATTTTTTAAATGTTTTAGAAAGAAAACAACCTCATTCAATAACTAACACAAATTTTAAGCTTATTAATCAAAAAATGCACACTTACTCCACTACTAAAATAGGTGTAAGCCATTTATATTTGAAAAGAAAAGTCTTAAATGATAAAATTAGTAACCAGACACAGATAATTACTTTTTTGGACTAATAAATTTATTAATCAGGCTTAATAAATTTTCACACAGCCTTATATTTCTATCACTATAGAACATAAGTCATTGAAGCTCCTCTCAATAGTACAATTGAGACTATTAGCTTTTAACTACTCTAACTTCGGAGGTGGTACAACCTGGTAAGACAATATGATTACTGTTAATCATTACTTATGTGGAAGTCAATAATTAATTGTTATATTATAATATTCATATGATAGTTATTCTTGAATGCAGGATTCTTTGAAGATATTTGAAAATGAAGACATGAGGCAGGAGCTAAGGGTGGATGATGGTCACGCAGTCAACTCCCATCCGGCACACACACACATTCGCACTTGCAGTACACACATCATCATTCAACATAGGGAAATAAAAGGGACCATTAGATCTCAGCCCTATCATAGTTAAGCATGTAAAAAATGGGTGGGTGGGATGGTCAAATTTACGTATTGAATGCCAACGATCCATCATCGTCGATGGCCAGGTAGGGAATGGATTAGCCTTTGAATCTACTACCGGAAGTCAACATGCGTCGCTATGACGGTATCTATGGTATTCATAATATCAAGCCCGTAGTCAGGGTTTTGAATTACGCATGTTACCAGCAACATGTACAATTCAAAACCAGACACAGATAATTACTTTTTTGGGCTAATAAATTTATTAATCAGGCTTAATAAATTTTCACACAGCCTTATATTTCTATCACTATAGAACATAAGTCATTGAAGCTCCTCTCAATAGTACACTTGAGAATATTAGCTTTACTCTAACTTCGCAGGTGGTACAACCTGGTAAGACAATATGATTACTGTTAATCATTACTTATGTGCAAGTCAATAATTAATTGTTATATCATAATATTCATATGATAGTTATTCTTGAATGCAGGATTCTTTGAAGATACTTGAAAGTGAAGACATGAGGCAGGAGCTAAGGGTGGATCACGGTCATGCAGTCAACTCCCATCCGGCACACACACACATTTGCACTTGCAGTACACACATCATCATTCAACATAGGGAAATAAAAGGGACCATTAGATCTCAGCCAAATTGGAACACGAGAGCTGATGGTCCCTGCCTAAATAGGTTTTTAATTTACATAATTAAAAACACTGCTTGATATCGATCTTCCAAGTGTTCTTAGGCAGTCTAATGACGTCCCACACTCTCGCATATTCTTGAGCTTCCCCTCAGTGTAGGCTATGGCATGTGACCAACAGCCACCAGGGTAGTCCAGCATATTGCAATGCCATTCGCAAGCATTTGGTGAATAGACGACGACCAGTCAGAGGTGCCCCGTTCGACATCACAAATGCTGGGGCGCCCTCATGCACCGGAAACTGGTGACTGAACTTAGTCCATGCATTCAGAAGACAGAGTTGAGAACTGGGTACCCAGGGTAGTTCAATTTTGTAGACCTCCTCAGGCCTGCAAGTGGTTTTAGTGCTCCTGACTGTTACCGTCAGGTGTGTTTTGTGTGCCTTGATGTCACCTCTGATCAGCATATGACCGTCATCCCCCAATACCTCGGAATAAAACAATTTGACTGTCTTAATAAACATAGGAAACCTATTAATAAAGCAGCAATCAACATCAACCCATCATCACCAATTCTTCTGAATTTTAAAATCATTGTTTTACTATGCTCAGTCTTCAAAGGGAATGCCCTATTGTACCCTCTTATTATGCCATGTTCCCTCTGATAGTCCCGCTGTAAAATACACGCTAGGCCTGTTCACTATTGTGCGATTATTTTCTGCAAGTTGATAAAGCCAAAAAACTAAATTATCAACGAGCAGCAATGAAAGGAGTAAATCAAGGACGTCACCAGTATGAGATACATGCATTTCTGGTAACAGTTTTCTACAACATAATCCATCAGCGATCAATTCAAATTTATCATCAAAGTACAACATACTGAGTGCAACTGCCAGGATGAGGGCCCCCCATGCGGCGTGGGGTATCACCTGCACCTCACAATTATTCAATGTAGCAAAACGCCAAAGTGAGGAGATAACGAGTTCAACGCTATTACTAAATTTATCACTTCCAATTGAGCTACGTGAAAGTTATTGCTTAGGAAAGCATGAGATCATAACCTGGAGAAAATTGATTATTATCAAAGCCCCTAAGTTCATACTGAATAATCCAAAACAATCTTCCTCATGACATGTGTGAGGACAGACAGAAGCAGCCATAATGCAAGTACCAATGAAATTTGAAGGCCATCCAAATTTTAAATAATGTACTATTTCTTCTCCTATAATCTATTAAACGTTCTGTACATCTATCCATAAGCACGGGACATCAGCTGCCAAGTAGTTTGGGATGCCAGTAGCCCTTCCTTCAGCACATATCTCCGGATAACTTAAGAAATAACTACAGTCAGATGTTAAACTTGGCCAAGATTTAAGGATATAGCTTTGACCTGCCACTGGCATTTTCTCATAAAACAGCATTTCAGTCAATAGGCCATCATCTGATAAGCAGCCTGAAAGTCAACAATCCATTCTCACGCCAAGAGAATCTAGAATGATAATAATGAACTTTTTGTAACTGTGGTGAACTGTGTGACATGTAACCCAACTCGATGTGAACAATTACATCTATTGTTAAATCCATAACGGGTACGATTATACCTTTCGATCCACCCGTGCTAACAACTAAACAGTATTTTGGAGCCAGCGGGGGCTCCCAGGCAGTGGAACTACAGCCAGAGCCGGTGTTCTTGTCAACACAATGAGGACTCTATTAAAGTCAGAAGGGATACTAATAGTGATAGAGTTCATACCATGCAACATAACAACACTTAAGTAATCTAGACTGTCAATAGGAACAACATGACTGGGTAACACAGGCAAGAAGCATGCAAATGAACTAATTAGGAAAGTATTAATGAACTAGTACCAGGACTAGATTTTAGCACTGTAAGGAGGCACAGGGCCAACCAGGTCGGGAAAACCACAGTTCCCACCGGAGATAGTGCAACTGCTGACAATGATGCAGTATGTGATGTGCAGCCATAGCCATGGAGGGCCAACCAGAGCGGGAAAACAACAGTTCCCACCGGTGGCAGTGCCATCACAATGCCGACAAGCATTACTGATGGAGTCCTTGATGAGCAGCCCTAGCCATGGAGGGCAAAATGTTGTATTGCCCCCAGGCAGCGGAATGACAGCCAGAGCCGGTGGTCCCGACAACAGAACGAGGACTAGTAAAGTCCGAAGGAATACTAATAGCGGCAGGGTCTATATCATGCAACACAGCAACACTTAAATTATTTAGACAGTCTATAAGAACAACTTGACGAGGAACACAGGTAATAAGCATGGATATGAATCAAGAGGGAAAGTATTAAATAAACTAGTAGCACGACCAGTTAGGACTTTCTGGAGGCACAGGGGCCAACCAGGGTGGGAAAACAACAGCTCCCACCGGTGGTAGTGTAACCACGATGCTGACAAGCATTAATGACGGAGTGTGTGATGTGAAGCCCTAGCCGTGGAGGGCGAACCAGCGTGGGAAAACAACAGCTCCCACCGGTTGATGCGTAACCACAATGCTGACAAGCATGAATGACGGAGTGTGTGATGTGCATCCATAGCCGTGGAGGGCGAGCCAGGGGTGGGAAAACAACAGTTCCCACCGGTTGATGCGTAATCACAATGCTGACAAGCATGAATGACGGCGTGTGAGATGTGAAGCCCTAGCCGTGGAGGGCGAACCAGGGGTGGGAAAACAACAGTTCCCACCGGTTGATGCGTAACCACAATGCTGACAAGCATGAATGATGGAGTGTGTGATGTGCAGCCCTAGCCGCGGAAGGCCAACCAGGGTGGGAAAACAACAGTTCCCACCGGTGGCAGCGCCACCACAATGCAGACGAGCAGTACCGACCAACATCATCTGAAATATATAGCAATCATTGAATCAATCAACACAAAATAAGCCATAACGACGAATTAAAATAAGCAGTCGTAAGATAAACCGACGAAAACGGCCGATAGAAATCAATCACAAGCTCACATTATATCACATTAACGTAAAACCATTCGACATCTACAAACAGAACCAACTACACAAAGTTAAACTTCAATTTTGGAATAAAAAGTAACATCAACAGGAAAAAGACAAAGTTTTCAAAGAACAGACAACAAAAACCGACCGAGATAGATCGATCCCTTGGTCCCCTTTCGGTCTAGGAATCCTCACATATTCTGTTAGTACACACCAGAATAAGCCTATCAAATATAGTTAATGAAGCGTCAAACAACGCAAGTCATCTCCACAAAATGCTCCTTCCACTAATATTCACCTTACACATGATGTATGTAAATCCAGACTCAAAATATAAACTAACCTGTCACCAGACAAATGGTAAGTGTACCCAAACTGCTCGGTAATCGACCCAATTGTAGCTATTTGAGCCACTATTATAAACACATTTTATCTCAATGGAACATACACCAATGGAAAGAATCTTCTCTGTAACATTGGTAACCTCCTGAGCTAACGTCATTATTGCCGGTAAAGTATAAGTATATCTCTTTCCATGATAAAAACCCTTAACTATCCCAGCATTAACACTATGGCCCTCGGTGAAACTAAGACTTACAATAATTCTACGTCCATCAGTGTTCTTTTTTGGCCGGGTCATAATAGGACTAATTTGGGCCCAGGGAGAAAAGGTAGTTCAGCGAATGGACCCAGCATTGCTTTATGGAATAATTCAGTAATTACATACTTATTAATCCAAAACAAACCTTCTCATCGCATGTATGATTATTATAAGTAGCACGGCAACTGCAATTTTAGGGAGACAGAGGGGACATAGTAAGCAAGTTCTGCGGAATTACATAATCGGGTGAAAAGCCAGGTTAAAATCGGTTGAAAATACTGACAGTATTATCGGAATAGCAACACCTCACCAAATTGAAACCCACAAAAGGAAAAACACAATGACATATGAAAATAAATAGCGAAATAGCGAATGGTAGACAGGAAGTGTGAACACTTATTTGTCTCTCATTTTTGCTTGCGTGCAAGTAAATAAGCAACACTGCAAGTAAATAAACACATCTTTGTATTTACCTGTTACTCATGAAATGCAAAATCAATTATATTGTGTAGTTTAATAGACTTAATTATTGGGTCCTCATCTTGGTTATTTACATCCTCTGCCATTTCACCAACTCTACAGTAATGACAATGATACATTACAAACTTGAAAAAGAAATAGTAGTGACCTTAAATTGCATAATTAAACCAACGATGTGCAATTGAACTATTGGTGAAGGTGAAATCCAACCTGTTGAAGTTCGGCACGCTTTAAGTCAATGTATCATTGTATGGCTATGCACATCGCTGTATACCCAGTCTGTGTGTCCGAGTGACACTGACAGACACTCACCAATGGTTGTTGATGAGCGATAATAGGGCACCTAGACTAGAGTAGCTTCAATGCTATATTTCGACAATCATAGACTTAAGTTGGAGAATTCCACTCACAGCTGGTGCATGTCACCAGGGGCCATGGTAATCGTCACCGTATCGTTCTAATATTAGTATATATATGTACGAGAAGCAAGTACAGATATATACATAAACATCAACCCAATTCTGAACTTCTATTCTGATAACGGCAAACACGCCAACTTAAACAACCCGGAAACAAATTTCAACAAAGGCTGTCGATACTCCGACAATCCTTGATCATGCAAACGTCATACCTACGACCTTCGGCCCGTACGGTAACTGACCTAAAAAATGCGAAAAACAAAGAACTACCAACTCCCCGCGAACCATCTATCTGAATCAAGCAAACGGGAAAAATCCTCCAGCGTCGCAGCCTGAACCAAACAAGATGATTACCGAGATGATTAGCGAAACTTCAACACACGGATCAAATTTACGTATTGAATGCCAACGATCCATCATCGTCGATGGCCAGGTAGGGAATGGATTAGCCTTTGAATCTACTACCGGAAGTCAACATGCGTCGCTATGACGGTATCTATGGTATTCATAATATCAAGCCCGTAGTCAGGGTTTTGAATTACGCATGTTACCAGCAACATGTA
>CM059187.1:157154465-157216735 GCA_030323885.1 Branchipolynoe longqiensis | reverse complement strand
AAGTACTTCAAACTGATTTCCCCCCATGAAGTTAATTTACAACTGGCACTGATTACAAATATATATACTAAAAGTAAATTGGCCCATTAGTCCTGGAATTGTAATTTCTTTAAATAATTAATTTTTGTCCTCAATATTGCACATATTTTTCAATGCAAAACTATTGAGCTCTATTTTACAGTGAACGCAGTTATTTTGAACCGTACCCAACTCCTTCATAGCAAACAACGTTCAAAGAGGGTTAGTGTGCTGAGAGCAAGTGCCCCTATTTTTCCAGCGGCCAGTCAAAATCAGCACCCAATCCTTTGTTTGGAGTACCTGCTATTAAATTATAATTCATTTATTTTTAAGGGAAGACGTAAAAAAATATCCCATCAGGACAAATAATAAAAGCTGTTCTGTACAAAGATAGCTTATGAAAATGATTGCAATTGTAACCATAATTCAGTAAATAAAAGGATTGCTCTGTATAGAATTTTATTAAGCCATGAATCAATCAATACACAGTAAGTTAAAGTAGCATAGTCTGATGGTTTTGAGTCATTTTCTGAGGTACTAGGTTGATTGGTATAGTCTACCATAATTTAGTTTGAAGTAACTGCTTAAAAAAACTTTCTTATGAGATATTTGAAGTGTAAAAATGGCAAATTAATTTTGGAGTGCTTGTCAAAACAGATACCATGGGCTTCAGCACTAACAGGTTCTATTAAATTGACTTATTATTCTCTCCTGTGTTGAAACAAAGAGCATCAGTGTCTAATTTGGATCTGTAGGTTCAAAACTAGGTAAGTCTTGTTTTTGAAAATATGATGTGTTCATCAGTCTGCAGCTTTAAGGTCAATTTTTGGCCAAATAAAAATCAATTGATGATCATCCTTTTTAAATAGAAACGGGTCAGACTGGCGGTTTTCATTGTCATTAAAAATGTTAATTGATGTAGACGTAATATGTAGCCAGATGATTTGCGCATCCACCTCCCCTTCTGGTAGGCCGTGGGATTCGAACTCCTGGGTTAGAAATCTGGCCAAGTCAAACCAATGAATTCAAAATTGATTGCCGCTAGGCCGACACATTTTTAATCATTTAACAAAAATGTCAGGCAGAGGTGGGGATGATCACCAATTTAAACAAATTATTTGGCCATATATATTTATTGCAAAGAATTTAACCATACCATGGATGAATAAAGAAAATTAAATATCCAAATTAAATATCTGTAAGCCTATCAGGCTGTGTATGTTGCCTGGCTTCTTAATAAGAAGAAAAACATAAATGTGATAAAGTAGTAACTGTAAAAATCATGTTCGGTTTATAATTAAGCTATCCATAAATGCAGAAAATATCAATTTGAATCATAACATCCAAACTAAAGCACTCTGATTGTAATACTGTTATATAATATTGTTTAATTATAATCATTTTTGCTGAAGTTTAATGCTAGCTTCTGTTGTGCTTATAGGGTGCCAGTGCATTAATGTAGTTTAGGGTTCTCTGCGTACACTATTATTTCCCTTGCCACCAGCACCAAGTGGTGGGTTTGTGGTAGAAATAATCTATTACAAGCACCTACATGAACTTCTAGAATAAACAAATATTTAAGGAAGTAAGATACAAATGAGAACAATAACCAATATGTATAGATCTTTCAATATGACAATTAGAATAACCAGAATTCCAGACATACAAATATATATATATTAGTTTACACAACCATGTTTTCATGTGTGCCTAATAGGCCTGTCACACTACGACATAACGAGCTAACGTGAGCCGACGTAGGTGAATTTTGGTCATTACATTGAGGTACGGCGAGTTACGTCATGCTTACGTAAGGCAGACATCGAGATACGGCAGCGTATGTCAAGGTTTTGGACATGCCCACAACTTTGTAGGTAGCTTGACGTGATGCAGTTGTGTGGGGTGATGTTATACTCATGTTACGCCGACGTTAGGCATGCGATAGAGGTGCGTCGGCTATGTTGGATCAATGTTGTCTTACGCTAGAGTGACGCACCGGCGGCAGGAACGTGTGGTCCGCGCTAAGACAACATGGGGTTAAAGTAGGTCAAATGTGTCTATGACGCATGGCTAACGTTGCTCATATGTTTCGCAAACGTGTCCTGACGTAGTTGACAAACGTCTAGCTTGCGCGTAACATCTGTGAGTTTCGCTAGGCTCACGTTGACACAATTAATTATTCTTTTGTCCTCACTCGTTGAACCACCTTATAACTACGCTATACTGATGTTACGCTCATGTCAACTACATAGCATTGACGTCCAACTTGGTCCGGTATTTACATATTACGCCGAGAATTTTAATGCGTCAAATTTATTTTCACGTTGCCCCTACGCTGGTGTTACGTCATAGTGTGACAGGGCCATTAGTTGAAATACATTGGTAGAAATAGAATCAAAACAAATTCATTTAAATAATAAACCATGTCAATTTAACTTATTGCATAACAACAACAAAACTGCCTAGAGTATGAAGAAATAAACACATCTTGTTGAAATTAGCAACAGTTGATTCTGATATGTATGAGAATCTGTTGTAATATCCTCAATAAAACTTTATATTCACAACAATTACCATGTGGGTATGAACTAGATCTATTTTCAAGTTAGAAGGAGCTAGAATTTGATGGATGTTCTTAGATTCTTTTTTTTACATCAAAGGTCAAGGAGAGTATATCTATACTCACAGCAGACTGCCAATGCAAAAGGAATGAAATGCAGCTATTGGCAGATTTGCTAGCATTTATTATGTAACTAAGGTGATTGGAACTTACCTCACTCTCCATGCACAGTTTCAGTAAGCTAATCCCTGACAAGCATTGCAGGGTTATGCTTGGAGTTTTCAAAACATAGTTGGTTAAAGAATGGTCTGTCTTTCTTAAAATGACACTGATAATACCTTTACTAGTCATGGTAGTGTTCAGTGGGCGGGCCCTGACCAATTTATTGGTCGAAAAATCAAATGACTATTCCCTCTTACTAGGAAATTAACAAAAAGATTCCATATCTGAAGAAGTTAAAATGGCTTTTAGAATATGTGATGGGTTGCTATGGTTAATTCCGCTTGGAATTATAAAAAAAGAATGTTGATGAATTTCCTATAGAAATCATCCATGCTGATTCAGATGTGTTGTAATCTGACAGGTTATATCTGCACTAGGTGGATGTGTTTTCAAATTTTCTAAAGAGTAATTTCCAACAATTCCTAGATATTGCTTAAAAAAGCACTGATGTTTGTGAAAATACCACTGGGCACCATTTTTAGACTTCACTGCTGCCTAGTTCATTATGACAATTCCAGGATGTAGCAGAAAATAGGAGTAGAGCTTAGCCGATTGGACTGATGTACAGAGCTCATTTCATAGGTTTGATATCCAAAGTTTCAAGTCATTCTATTAAGAATTCACAATTTTATTAATGTGTAAAGTGAGTCATTTGTAGGATACCGATCGTAAAACATCCCTGGAGTCGCACATTACGCAGGAACACGATGTAGTCATGTTACTCTGACGGGCTGCAGCATGCAGTAAGTCTGATTCCTAGTGAGTCGACACTCAGCACCCTTAAGTAGGAATTGTAGCGTTAATTACACAGGGTAGTAGGTTGCTCTTCTGTAGTTATGTCATCATTGTAGCTAGGATACTGATTATAGAAGTATGCACAACACACATACTGGTGACATAGTTAACATACATTGTCTTGGAAGCTTTTCACTGTGATTTGCAGAAAGTGGAGAAACAGTTCTGTGAAGGTTAGCCTTAAGCCAGATGTAGCAAGCAGGGAAGCTAATGTACATGTACGTCCTTTGTGGTCCAAGTCCTAGTCAGATGACACACAGCACTCTCCAGCGAGACGGCAGATGTCAACAAAGCGCAGCCCGCCAACCAATCGACACGCTGAAGATGCTGCGAGTCGTCCTGGCGACCGAGGGACCAGTCTGCAGTAGGCGCTGAGAGAGCTGCGCGGTCATCGACCAATCGACACGCTGATGGTGCTGCGAGTCGACCTGGAAGACCCAGAGACCAGTCCGGAGAGGCCGCTGAGAGAGCTGCGCGGTCGTCAGCAGACGTGCGAGAGAGCGTCTATGGAAGACGGGCGTCAGTCGGTGAAGTTAGCGGCAGACAGTGAGGTGGTCGACGTAGGCAGCAGCCGGTCGACGTAAACCACTCGACTCCCTTGGTTTAGGTAGCTTGACACCAGCAGCAGGGTACACAGAGTTGGAGAAGGCGATGCTCTTACCGATAGTCGACTTAAAACCAGGAAGGCTCGACGCAGAACCGGGCTCTATGAGTGCTTCTTGGTGTGTGACGTTGGACCGGTAAGAATGTTTTCCACCTGCACTGGTTCTGGGAGTGTCCGTTGCCAGGATACCAGCGAAGCTACCCCGGCAGTTAGTTACCTGGCCCAGAGGCACGGAGTTGTCGTGTTTGAATTATTTATGTTACAACATAACATACACAATGCGTTAATTCAAAATCACTTGTATCAATGAATTTAATTAGAAAGCAATAATACTACTGAAGAAGCACTAACTTAGCAGTATTTAAAACAAAAAATCCCAATTGAACAGGAATATCTAAACGAATTGAGCGTTTGCACTGTTCAATCTCAAAAGTTTCATCATCTAGTTCAGTCATATTTTTGAATAATTTTGAATTAACAGCTAGCTTCGCCTTCTGAACATAGCAATATGTCTCAAACCGATCCTTTTAACTTTTCTATAGATTTCAATATTCGCAATCTTATCTTTTCAGCGCGCATTGAATCGGCAGAGTAGTCGCTTCCAATAAATCTCTTCGCTATGGGTGAGTCAAACAGATTTTCTCCTTCTCCTTTTGCATCATCATCATCATCCTCCTCCTCCTCTTCTCCCACATCATCATCATCTTCATCAGTGTTATCAAGATCATCATTGATATCAACGTCATCATTGTTATCAATGTCATCATTGATATCAATGTCATCATTGATATCAACCTCATCATTGATATCAACGTCATTGATAACATCTCCCTCACTCTCTCTAGCTCTCACAATAGGGATGTAAGCACTTGAAGGTGAATTATAGGAAATAAATAACTCATTTAACCTCCTATGAATCACCTTCCATTGTGTTTTTGATAATATTATCAACACATCCTGTATCTCACTCAAATAAATCTCCATCTTAGAAAGTAATGTATTTAAATCTTCTTCAATGATGCATTTGGGTTCTAGATAACCGGGAATTTTGAAGATATGCTAACACAAATGGGTTTATGCTCTATACACCACCTTAAATTTCTTTGCTCATTCGCATTAGTTTCATCAATCTCATCATCATCAATCTCATCATCATCATCATCATCACTTTCATTTACTTCTCTATCCTGGTGAAGAGGTTTTTCAGGAAGTAAACATTCAAAATTGTATACCGCAAACCAAGGAAAGTTTTGTAAATGTTGTTCACAATCTATATTTAAACTATCACGCAAGTCATCAAAGATACTTTTTGAAGGAGAATACATCCCTCCCGGATATATAAATCTAACCTTATTTGTGCATACTTTCTCATGCTTTACAACTCCTGTCTTAAAACAAAAATGTTTATCACAATTCCTACAACCATATTTACTAGCATACGACTCCATACTAGAGATATATCCAAAATGAGAGTTGGAAAGATTTAGATTGAGGTTTTCAGAAGCAGTAGAAAATTGAGAGGAATAAAGAGAAATACATGTATCATCTTCTTGCAATGAGTAAACATTTATACTAATATTAAAAAAACACTCCAATGTTGGAATATCTTCTAATCTGACACCTTCAAACTTTCTCTTCTTAGTCTTCTGAAAAGTTATCCATTGTGAATTACAGAAGAACAGCCATTCATCACATACTTTCTGAGAAAGCTTTCGCATCTTTTGAAAGTTCTTCTCTGTATGATGAGCTAAACAGTGAAAACAACATAAATTATTATTGTTACTAATTTTCTAAAAGGATCTGATAGATCTCTTTGCATGAATGTAATCCAGAACATCATTCGCTCTCCCAATAACAAAGGATTTTCTGAAAACATAATAATTAACATTGGTAATGTAAACTTTACACCATTAGGAATTTTCACCCATCGACTGAATAATTCGCTCTACATCTATCTTTCTAATAAAATCAAATAATGCTAATAGATTAGCGTGATTATTAACAGAGCGGGGAAAATAAAAAATTGTTGAATTAAAATAAGCTGTGAAATAATGATATTCAGCGGTTTCAATCGATTTCAAAATTATTCCAAAAGCAAAGTTAATCTTAAATGAAGATTTTTCTATCTCATAAATAGAACAAAGATGTTCTTCTATCAATGAGGTATCCCCATTGAAATCGGGAATAGGGAAGTTATAGATTCCTCTATCTTTTCCCATGATGTGAGGAGCTAAAATAGTATTGCGATTTTCCATATAAAGCAGGTGTAATGGAATGTCAATGTCCTCTCCCTCACCCCAAGGTGGGAGAATATTAGAATCTGTAACCCAAGGTTCTTGATGCGGAGTTGTTTCTCCTGAAGCGTGAATCCATCTATGTGAGATCAAATGTCTCCATGATGGAAATCGTTTACCACAATCTATACAAGAAATATTGTTATTCTTTGAAACGATCTGACTTTTACTAGTAACATCATCATTAGCATATTCAAGATTTTCATCTTTGCTGAATTGTGGAGAGGAAAAAGCAGTAGCAGAAGATGCTGATGATGTTGATGCAGCGGGAGTAGAAATATAATTCCCATGTTGTATTTGCATATGTCTATTAAGAATTCTACTATTCTCCAAAATTTCTGAACATAGAGAACATTGAATTCTATGTATCTTCATATGTCTCAATAAATCTCTCATGTGAGAAAAACTGATTTCACACTCTCCACACTTGAAAGCGTTGAAACTAGTAATAGTAGAAGTAGTAGCAGGAATAGAAGAGGTAGTAGTAGTAGTAGTAGTAGTAGTAGTATCAACAACAGCAGCTGATTGTGATTTCGAACGTGAATGTGATCGAGATCGTGAACGTGAATGTGATCATGATCGAGATCGTGGTTCGATTCTGGAAGTGCATCTATTCTCATGTCTTCTTCGTCCTAGCAAGGAGTGGAATAGCTTCCCACATCGATTGCAAGTGAGTGGTTATAGTGATGCACGACATGCGTAGACTCTGGAGTGATGCTTCCGCAAACCGGAATCGGAAGTAAAAATCTTTGAGCATGTGACGTATGAATGTCTCTGAAAATAAATAAATAACAATTTCATAGTAAATAGTAATTGATTTTTTCTTCTTCTATTTTCAGCTTGAATGGAGGGTAATAGGAAGGAGGGAAAAAAGAGAGAGCGAAAAGGAAAAAACTTTTATTCATTCATTCATTTTTTTATTATTATTATTTCATCAAAATTGTAAAATAGGATCTTTCATTTTATTATTATTATTGCTATTGAAATTCGAAATTATGAAAATATATGTATATTTTATATAAATAAATAAAACTGAGTACACATACCTGTTGCTTCTCCATTGTAATCATTCATCTATTATTATTCATTCATATTGAATACTTGCTTGAGGTTGAAGTGATGGTGGGAGATGGTGGGGTTCTTGACTGACTGAGTGAGTTCGAATCATCGAGAAACTCTGACTGGAATGGTGACGTCATCATTCCAGTCAAACAAAGGTTAAATCAAACCAAGCAAAAAACAGATAACCATCCTGCAAGCAAAGCTCAAATAAGTTCAACCAGAAACATGACGTCATCAATCCAGTCAAAAAAGGTCAAATGAGTTCAACCAAAAACATCTGTCCATCCTGCAAGCGAAGGTCAAATGAGTTCAATCAAAAACAGATGGCCGTCCTGCAAGGTAGAACAGTGACGTCATCATTCCAGTCAAAAAGGTCAAATGAGTGCAACCTAAAATCCTGCAAACATGCAATGGGTAGAACAATGACATAATCATTCCAGTCAAAAAGGTCAAATGAGTTCAACCTGAACAGTGACGTCATCATTCCAGTCAAAACGGTCAAATGAGTTCAACCTAAAATCCTGCAAACATGGAATGGGTCATCTGAGGTCACTGATGCCCATTCTCCCGCGGATGCAAACATGCAATAGGTCATTTAAGGTCATTGTCCTGCGTCGGTTCTCTGACGCGGGACTATTACGTAATATGGACCCATATCGGTCCTATTACTACTGACCTGTGCCTGCCGAGCCCTCTGCTCGCGTGATGCCTCCAACTTTCGTTCAACAATCTTCTTATCCTCAACAACACAGTTGAAGTCATCACCACGCCTACTTTCAGCCTGGTGCAACAGGACATTCTGAGTCTGGACGACCACCGCATCAAAACACTCAATGAAGGCCTTGAACAGGCCGGCGACCGACTCAGTGATCCAGGACATAACGTCCAGGCGATTGGCCTCGCACAGACGCTTTGTGATGCCGTCCAATGCGAGTGTGATACCGCGGTCGGCCAACGGGACAGTACCCATCGCCGGCCGCTTGGCTACACCACCCACATCAGGAACGAAACCCGCAGAAGCTGTCACTGTCGGCTCCGCCACCTGACTCGTTGGAGCCCCCCAACCAGCTGAGAGGCAGACTCTGTGGCGGCCGACACTCGGCGTCGAGGGTCCTGACCAAGCGACACTGGTTGTGAAACCGACGCCACTTGCACAGTCAACGCGGCTGCCGGGGCACGCGCAACGACCGTACTCAATGTGTCGGGAGGTTGCACCACCACCAGCTTCCGGCGCCACCCTGGTTTCACAGCCTCACCATCCTCATCCCCAGTCCTGGACCTGTCAAGCCCGAAGCTGAAGCTGGAGGCGGTGGAGGTGGAGGTGGAGAGCTAGACCTCTCTGACCCCTGATTCCGCTGTAGATCAATGGCAGAGCCATCGTCCAGCTAAACCAGAGATGAGGTACGCTTACCTCTCCCCTTTCCGCGGGCACCCTTACCTTGCTGCCCAGAGCCCCCAGAGCCCCCTCACGCCCTCTGCCCCAGTGCCTCTCTCCTCACTGGTCCTGCACCCCGACCCTTGCCCCGCATCGCCGATGAGGCCCCGCTCATGACGCACCTCTATCGACCCCGGGGCATACAGGTATAGGGCAATCAACCTGTGCTGTTTAGACATACAAGGGTTTCCCTACCCATAACAAAGTTAGGGCGCTGTCAAACCGTGAAGCTCACTGCATGCTTGGACTTGGACTGAGGGTTCCACTGAATCTCACTCAGCCCGGCCACGACATCGTCCATGCGACGACCATGACCCTCCATGAGGTGATAAATCATCTCGCCATGGCACATGGCAGCATGGCCTCCATAGAGGGGTGTGTGCAGGTGCTCCTCACAAATTTGACGAGCCAACTGCACCCACCACAGGAACAACATCGGCATCCACCGATGTCCGACCCGGTTTACCTCACAGAACAGGCAAGCCTGTCCTGGACAGAACACCCTTCGGACTTAAGCGAGAGATGCCTGCTTAGTGTAGCCATCCCGCTCTGGACTTCCCCACCGCCCCCGGAGATGCCGGATCCCGCAACATAAAGGCTTTAGTCTGCTGAACTGTAGTCCACACATGCGCCTCCGTCAAGGAACCAGATGCCCGAGTGGGTAAAAGAGGCACTGGAAGCCCCCCGCCCACGTCGATGGTAGACACGGCACACTCCACGTCCATCACATCCCCGGAAACTCCCCCTGCTATCCGCCCGCTGTCATGAGGCATGGGAATCAGCTGCCCAGAGGCGCTGGCCCCTACATCCGCAGAGCTCACGTACATCTGCGCAAGAGGTCGGTCAGCAAATGTGACAGATGGCGCTACCTGGTGTGAACCAGGCGAACCACTGCCGAGAGACTCAGGTGCTCTCCACGGATCCGTACGGGACAAACACGACAGCCCATCAAGATCGAACAACGTCGCCTGAAATTGCCTGACCAAGGAGGACTGGTGCTGAGGGGCCTCTGGCACCACAGGAGAATGCAACAACAGGTGGGCGACTCCTGGTGGAGACACAAACCCAACCGTCACACCTCTCCAATGGCGTCTGGCAACCGCCAACACAGGCTAGACAGCCGCGGAGTAGTCGCAAATACAACTTCCCCACTGCCTACCGGCCTAATAGTACCTATACCAGGTACACCTGTGCCATCGCTACTCTCGGCCTCCCCAAAGAGGCGACCGAGAGACGGAGAAACCGCAACATCCCCTGGCACAGTGTTACAGTCGGCCATGTTGGAAACACGATGAACTACTAACGCAGCTCAACCGTCTCCCTACCACGACAGCTGATCGCCGATCATGCTGTGACAAGTTCATGCGCAAATACACACAGACCTAACACAGATGCGGGCAGCCTTGCAATACCCCTTAATGAACAGTAGTACCAAACAATAAGCAGTATGCGGACATGGGAAAAATGTAAATGCCGAAACAAAAACACTGACCTCGTCTGCCGGCAGCCGGTACAGTGACTGGCTCCACAGAGTCCAGTCGGCGTGCTAACCAGAGAGTGCCTACCTCACTCGTGAAACACCAGGGGGCCTGTATGCATGGAGCAGTGTTAGCGGTGTGTTAGCGGAGAGATGCCTGCTTAGTGTAGCCATCCCGCTCTGGACTTCCCCACCGCCCCCGGAGATGCCGGATCCCGCAACATAAAGGCTTTAGTCTGCTGAACTGTAGTCCACACATGCGCCTCCGTCAAGGAACCAGATGCCCGAGTGGGTAAAAGAGGCACTGGAAGCCCCCCGCCCACGTCGATGGTAGACACGGCACACTCCACGTCCATCACATCCCCGGAAACTCCCCCTGCTATCCGCCCGCTGTCATGAGGCATGGGAATCAGCTGCCCAGAGGCGCTGGCCCCTACATCCCCAGAGCTCACGTACATCTGCGCAAGAGGTCGGTCAGCAAATGTGACAGATGGCGCTACCTGGTGTGAACCAGGCGAACCACTGCCGAGAGACTCAGGTGCTCTCCACGGATCCGTACGGGACAAACACGACAGCCCATCAAGATCGAACAACGTCGCCTGAAATTGCCTGACCAAGGAGGACTGGTGCTGAGGGGCCTCTGGCACCACAGGAGAATGCAACAACAGGTGGGCGACTCCTGGTGGAGACACAAACCCAACCGTCACACCTCTCCAATGGCGTCTGGCAACCGCCAACACAGGCTAGACAGCCGCGGAGTAGTCGCAAATACAACTTCCCCACTGCCTACCGGCCTAATAGTACCTATACCAGGTACACCTGTGCCATCGCTACTCTCGGCCTCCCCAAAGAGGCGACCGAGAGACGGAGAAACCGCAACATCCCCTGGCACAGTGTTACAGTCGGCCATGTTGGAAACACGATGAACTACTAACGCAGCTCAACCGTCTCCCTACCACGACAGCTGATCGCCGATCATGCTGTGACAAGTTCATGCGCAAATACACACAGACCTAACACAGATGCGGGCAGCCTTGCAATACCCCTTAATGAACAGTAGTACCAAACAATAAGCAGTATGCGGACATGGGAAAAATGTAAATGCCGAAACAAAAACACTGACCTCGTCTGCCGGCAGCCGGTACAGTGACTGGCTCCACAGAGTCCAGTCGGCGTGCTAACCAGAGAGTGCCTACCTCACTCGTGAAACACCAGGGGGCCTGTATGCATGGAGCAGTGTTAGCGGTGTGTGGTGTTATCCCTCTAACACCGGGTAGCTACCACCGGTTATCAGCGGCGTCGAGAACTATGTCACACCGTATGCATTGCGGCCATGGCACACAGGACAAGGAGGCACGGATGGGATAACATGTCTTTATTCCGGGCAGCCCCCGGGGGCATTACATCAATCGCTTTCTGTTTTGCGGGCGTCCGCGAGCTGCAAAGAATCAGTGTCATGTGGTGATCGGAGTGGGGGATGCGAATGGCATGAATGAGGTGCGACAGCTGAGCAAGGCGAGGTGAGGAGATGTCAACCAGCGGGTAGCAGTGGTTGAGTAATGTGGAATATTATATAATAATGATTAATGGTTAATTAATTAATAAGTGTCAATTAGAGGAATGGCCGTGACCATTGTTTAATTATGAGCCCCCGCAATATAATTAATTGATGATTCATTGGTATTGTTTATATTTTTCCGGCCAAGCCAATGTAGTATCGGGGTTTGTCGTAGGTTTGGTTGCACCATGGGCTACTGTGTCATGGCTCGGACGAGCGCGGTGTTGACCTTCTTGGAGGCCTGGGTGCTGATGTAGCGCTTGTAGGCATCGGAGGTCCATCTCCCGAATCGCTGCACCTCAAGCTCAGAGCTGCCCGAGGTGAGTGTGACCATCGCCGCCGCCCTCCTTATGGCTTGGAGTGTATATGGGGGGTGGTCGAACCGGGCCACCTGGGCCTCCCTCCACCTCCGCGCGATGTAGGGATGGTCATGGGCTGCCTGTCCCCCGGGAACAGCAGGAGGGGCTGGGCCGAGGCGGGAGCGGGGGCAATGCGGAGCATCGCACGGTACGCCCGGACCGGGCAGAAGCGGGGGTCCGGGGCCGAGGCCAGTACCAGAAGGCATGACTGGTTGTTGGCCTGCATATTTTTGGCCCACTTCTGGTCGATGCACAGGGCCCCGTCCCGCTCCCAGACGTCGGCCATGGTGGTGTGCCGCGTTCTATCGAAGGTGGCCGCCGACCTCGGCGCGACCTCGGATTGTCGGGCCCCCGCAAAGAACATGACCAGGAGCGCGAAGGCCACCAACTGGTCGATGTCCGCCTACTGTATGACGCTCATGGGTGCGTGCAGAGGGGCCTTGGACCTGTGGGTCTTGGACCTGCGGAGTGCGTCCATCGCCAGTCGCACGGTTATGTGGTCGAGGGATCGGGTGGAGGCCTCGCTGATCCGGAAGAAGAGCCTGAGGTGTGACACCGAGTTCGCCACAGATGATGGGCACAGTCGGGCCGCTCGCTCTTCTATCCAGCACCTGGTCTGGAGCCGGGTGGGGGACAGGGGCTGCACCGCGTAGTGGTTGCAGTGGGCCCTGTAGTTGGTGATGGTGGCGTTGTAGTTGGCCCAGGACCCCAGGGCCCTGGCCTCCATCTGCCTGGCGATCGCAGCCCGGGCGAGCCCCGCGTACTCCGAGCCTGCGAGCAAAAAGAGGTTGGAGGGGACCATAATGTAGCAGAGCCGGTGCAACAGGTGTTAAGCAGTTTTCAATGCAAATTCTTTCGGCAGTAGCCTGGTGCTTATGGCTTATTTGGGCCCTACTCAATGCGTCGCTATGACATTCAGGTGGCCGGGAATGTGGTGGTAGGTTATGCGGACGTACTGGACTGCCTGGAACATCCAGGTGGCCCTTGCTATTGCGAGCAGCCAGGGGTCCTGTCCCCTGCCAGTCGAAAGTACTTGGACGGCGGTGGCGTTGTCGCAGCATATAGCTATGTGGCCACCGGTATCGTGAGGGTGTCCCAGCGTGTGGAGCGCGAGCAGCATGTTGAGGGCCTCAATTTGCATGATGATGTCGTCGGCGTTACAGTAGCCGTCCCTGAGGGGCATGGAGTAGGCGTGTGTGTCATCGGGGTCGCCTATGCCCCCAAGGCAGGCGTCCACCGCTATGTCCCTTCCTGTGTGGTTGGGGGGGATGATCGCGGTACCGTTCCAACCTTCAGCAAATGCGGGGAACCAGGCGAGGTCCGCCCGCATCTCGTCGTCAACGCGGGCGCAGTTCCTGGGCATGGCCCTGAGGGCACCTAGCAGTCGCCCGACGAAGAGCCTGGCGGGGCGGACACACTTCGAGAGGTGAAGGAGATTTCCGAGCAGGGACTGGAGCTGCTTCCTGGTTATGCGGGCCCTCGCGGCAGTGGCGTGTACCATCCTCATGGTGCCCACGACCTTGTCGGGCAGCATGGCCAGGGTCATGGTGGGGGCATCTATAAGGATTCCGAGCCACCGGACGGCCACCGCGGGTGGCTGGGTCTTCTCAGCCGCCTCGGGGAGGCCGAGCTCGCGAAACACGCCTCGGGCGGTGTGGAAGTGGGCGTCGGCGGTGGGGCTGTCAGGTGCGATGACTATGAGGTCGTCCAGATACATGGTGGCGGCTATCCCGTGTCTGCGTAGTATGTAAACCACTACCTCTGCCACCCTCTGTATGTGGCACCTGGACCTGCGGGCGGTGAACGGAATGGAGGTTTCGAGGTAGTAGCCACCTCGCCAGCGGCCCAGAGGAGGGGCCAGTCGAGAGGGCAGGACCTAAAGTTCTTGTAGGCCCTGCTAATGTCCATGGTGGACATGAAGCTTTTAGAGCCGCTGGGCCGGTGCTCGCGTGTGAACCCGTCGACCGTGGGGAGGCAGCGGTCGCATGTGTCGCCGAGCGCGGTATTCTTGATGATGTACGCATTGACGGACGTTTTGCGGGAGAAGGAGAGGTCGGTGATAATCCTCCTCTTAGTGGGGTCGGCCTTCTCCCTGGTCATCATGGGTGATGCACGGAACCATGGTTGAAAGGGTGGTTCGCGGTAGGGGCCGTGGAGCGCCCCACACTCCATCTCCCTTCGGATGTATTCCCCCACGGCCTCCGGGTGTTTGGCGGCGCTGGGGTGGTTCCCAACCTGTCCCGTGCCGGAGGTGGGGCCGAGGTAGCCGAGGGGGAAGCCGAACCGGGGGAAGTCGACCAGCTGGCGGTGGTCGGAGGACTCGGAGAGCAGGGCGCTCCACCAGTCGACCCTAATGCCACTTGGTACCGGTATGCGGGCCTCGGCAGTGTTGGATCGCGGTGGCGCGGACGGCCGTGTATATATCCGCTATGCCGCCATCCACCGTGGAGATGGGGCGCGCCAGTGGTCGCGGCGGTGCGCCATGAATGCCCGGGGGTCGGGGTCGATGCAGCTCCTGGGGAGGGTTGTAGCATCCTGAGCACAGTGGGTCCGGATCTGGTCAAAGTCGGGATGGGCCTCCCTGCCACCCCGTGGGGGGGCCGGGGCCATTGTTGGGTGCCTCGGGGTCGGGGCAGCGTCGGCGGGAGCCACGTGGTGAATACTCGAGCGGCGCCCGCGTATGTGCCGCTGCCCGCATTTAGTGCTGGGCCGTTGCCCGGAATCCATCGGGGGCCCGCATTCCCCATGCCGGTCATGCCCGTCGGGTCGCCCGCATCTGCCAGCGTGAGCGCTGACTGGCAGGGGCAGGTGTGATGGGGGGGGGGCGGTGCGTGTGTTGGGTTGTGGCCTCCTGTGGGGGCGGCGGCAACGAGCGGCGCAACTGTCGGGTCGTCGAGCCGGGGGTTGACCGCCTGATGTGACAGTGAGGCGAGACGGCGATATGGCGCTGTAATGGGCAGCGCGTCTGGTGGTTTGTCCGGCCCTGGCGTGCCCTCCAGATGTGGCGGTGAGGCCGGACGGCGATATGGCGGTGAGGCGAGACGGCGGTAATGGCTGATGGCCCTCCCGCCGCCAGGGCGAGACGGTCCGTTGGTGCAGCCACCGCCGCGGTCCGCTCCGCCGCGCCCGAGGAATGCCAGGCGGGCAGTGGCCGGGGGAGGGGGCGGGCCACCGGCCGGCCCGGGACGGGGTTCACCGTGTGCGGGGCCGGCTGGTTCAGCGGGTGCCGGTGCGCCGGCTTGAGGTGTGTGGTCCCCGCAACCATCCGCCACGGCGGGGGCAGTGGTCGTTGGGCATGCCGTGGTCGATGTGGTCCACGCGGCCTGCCGTCGGCGACGCGAGCGAGCGGGGCGGGGGTGGGCCATTGGGCCGCCTCCCCCGCATCTAGTTTTTTGCACCATCCCGTGCCTTGTGGCGGCACTGTTGCTCGGAATTATGGAGCAGGATCCCCCGGCCCGGACCCCATAACATTGCGTGCAGCCCGCCGCTTTTTCCCAGCCGATCCGTGTCTGGGCATATCTCGTTGGTGGGAGATGCCCTGGGTGCCAAAGTAAAATTGTGTAGTGGTCAGTCCGGATGTGTGATGCGGAGTGACCAGCTGAGGGCGTGAGCATCGGTGTGCATGCTCTGTGGGCCCCCCTCCCCCTCCCCACACCCCACCACCTGGCGGTGGGGGGCGAGGGGGTGGGCGCCGCGCCTCGCCGCCCTGCATCATCAGCCACAGCCTCTGCCAGCAGAGATAGAGAGAGGGAGTAAAAGAGATAGAGAGAGAGGGAGAGAGAGGAAGAGAGAGAGAGGGAGGAAGAGAGAGAGATAGATAGGAAGAGAGATAGAGAGAGGGGGAAGAGAGATAGAGAGAGGAAGAGAGATAGAGGAGAGGAAGAGAGATAGAGAGAGGAAGAGAGATAGAGAGAGATGGAGGAAGAGAGGGAGGGAGGGAGGAGGGAGGAGGGGGGGGGGAGAAAGGGGAAGGAGAAAGATAGGGTAGGGACTTGTGTCCTTAATATTTATTATAAATATTTTAAATTTTCAGTTGTTATTTATGTTTAATTTTAATTTTAATTGTACTTTAATGTATAACAATTAAATGATGGCATGCCTTTACTGAACGCGGACACAAAAATTCAAAGTGACATTATATTTATTCATTTACACATCTCGACACATATTTACATATACACATACAAATGTACAAACAATATATATACATACAATATATATACATATATACATACAAATGTACAAAGAAAAATAACAACTAAGACTACATATCTACACATATTTACATTCACTTCTCTCCCTTGCCATTTGAAGTGGCATCAGCTGGCGACTGTGTGGCTGATGAGGGGAATAGGTCCAAGTTGGCCCCCAACATGCTAGAGATCCCCGACAGCTCCGACAAGTTCAATAGTCCGTCTGGGCTGCCCGACTCAGACAAGTTCACTTGGGAGGGGTCGCCGCATGTTGGAGTCGCGACGCCTGCGGCAGCAGAAGTCACCGGCCATGCCGCACCCACAGTGGCCGGAGCACACGCGCGCACCACGACTCCACGAGAGCCCCTTGTGTGCCCCGCCATCCCTAGTGTCCGGCGTTGTCCAGGAGTGTGCGGTGATGATGGCCGTACCACCAGCGGAGCTGCGGCCGCCTCGTGACCCACGGAGGTTGGAGGTAGAGGCTGAGGCGGAAGACTTGGCAGAGGCTGTGGCTGATGATGTATGTGTGGCTGCCCCATATAGCGCTGCACATATTACTGTGTCTGTCAAGCCCATGGTGATGCCGGTGGTGGCTGGTGAGTCCACTGGTGGGGTTGAGGCTGGTATGCCTCACTTGCAGACACAGGAGCAGGTGCAGGAGCAGGTGCAGGAGCAGGAGCAGCCACACAAACTACCGGGCCCACGAATGTTCCTTCCTCCTCCTCCAGATGGTGCGACACCATGTGGTTGAGTGGACCACAAATGGACAAAAACCGCTCCTCCGGCATTGTGAGGATCATGTCCCGCACATAGTTGGCCAATGCCACTTGCTTCGTCACCGTCTGTGGAGGAAGCGGCTGCATCACCTGAGGATGTCCCCAGACTCGTCGAACCTCTTGGGGCAGATCGCCCCTGGGGCAGATCGCTTCCCTCTCCCCTTTCCCCGCTTTCGGGATGTAGCGGGGGAGTGGATGGAAGCTCCTCGTCCATCGCCACCTCCACATCGGTCGGCACATTCTCCTCCACGCTGACATCAAGCTGCGGAGCCACGACAGGAGCGGCCAACTGCAAGACAAAATCATAAAATAACATAAGTAACATTAACGCAAATCTATATTTCGACAATATTTTGACAAAAGACACGACAAGTCAACAGTAAATCAAAAATATAGAAAGCAAAAATAATTAACGTTAAATGCAAACATGGATTTATAACGATTATATCTCGATACATCTATTGTCAATATCTCGATTTAAGAACAACAAGACAACTCCACAATAAAGAAATAAATATCATTTAACAAATAACTAGAATATTTACATGAGTACAACAAAAGCATAACATAACAAAATTAGAATACAAGCGGTTTTACGAGAATACTAATGACCGCACTTGTCAGAACGATAAAAGATTATGTACTTACACTCCTGCACGGCTCCGGTCGGTGATGGACGACGGACCGCAGGAACCCAAACTTGCGCAGGATCCACTGCTCCCGCTCAGTCACGTCAGCGGCTCCGTCCCCGCTTTTTTTCTTGTGGAGCCGCATGTTTGTGTCCCTGAGCGACTTGAACCACTTCTGGAGATGGACTGTTGTGGTCCCCAGAAGTGTCGCCTGGTCCTCCCACATCTTGGCCTTTCTGTTTGAGCAGCGGTAATCCGTCAGCTTCATGTTCCACATGATGGGGTTCTCCTGGAGGAAGTCCAGCATTTGATCTTCTTTGAAGACCGACAGAGAACGGTCGCTCTTCTTGGCCCTCCGTCTCTTTGACGCGGAGAGGCCACCAGTGCTGGTGGAGGCGTTGCAGGCGGTGGTGGCGGCGGAGGCGGCGGAGGCAGCGGACGCCGCTCGTGAGCTGCCCCGAGAAGCAGGAGATGGCGAGCTGGAGTGGGGACGCCAGCGTTGCGTCGTCGACCTCTCCACTTCCATCTCCAGCTCCTCCAGTGGATAGTGGTGTTCTGGAGAGTGGTGTTGTGGAGAGTGGTGTTGTGGAGAGTGGCAAGGTGGGGAGGCAGCTGAGGAGGCTGGTGATGGAGAGCATTGTAAAGTCTGCCTCTTTCTGCCTCTCCCACAGCCTGGTCCTTCTCCTGTAGTTACAGCAGCTCTGGAGGCCGGTGTAGTAGCAGTAGTATGTGTAGCAGTAGCAGAAGCAGCAGCAGCAGTGGTGTTCCTCTTAGCAGGCATGGTGGCAGAGTGAGGGGAGCCTCTTGCTCCAGGCTATATATACCCAGGAGCCACCCGGTGGCGGACCGCGGAGAGATAACATAGGTCGCGCATACGCTTCGCATAGGCTCCTCATACGCTCCTAAAATAATCATACGCTCCTCATACGCTCCTCATCCGCTCCACATGCCAATCAAAACCGTCAAAAAATGTCACAGTACGCTCTCATATGCTCCTGGTACGCTCCTCATAGGTTCCGCATACGCTCAAAAACACCTGAGAGGTCACCAAAGGTCATCATAGGCCGGCACACACAGCTTTTACGTAGGTTTTCAATACGATCCCGCCATACGCCGTAATGTGACAGGGCCTTAACACCGCTCCATGCATACGGGCCCAGGTGCGCCACCGGTAGGACCCACGTGACCTAATTAGTTTTGTTTTCTTTGTTGTTCTTTTTCATCCTAGCAACATCTAAGGTCATATCAGGATGGGTACCGACTTGTGACAGTGCGCACTCATGGCGACTTTATAGTGCTGCCCCACTGGAATACCAGGCCGCCAGCACCATGACCTGATCTCCCACTCACACACATTATCCTGACACTGAGCCAACCAGTCCTTGCCCTAGACTAATAATGCCGAGTGCCAGGCTAGGAAGCAACAAGTATCAATTTTAAAGTCATTGGTTTGACTTGACCAGGGTCCGAACCCACAACCCCACGATCGAACAACACGCGAGACGGACGCTCTAACTCATTTGGCCATCCCGTCTAGTCTGAACTAATTAGGGAACCCCACCAAACCACCCGATGAGGGCATTCCTCTCCCACACAGCACCCACTTACATCACCACACCACGTGGCCATGGACAATCCCCAACTACCCCATATATGGGTGACCTAGTTGCCCCAATCTATGCGTCACGACTGCCAGTCCGAGGAACAACACCGGGACACCCCCAGCGACAGAATCCCCACCCCCACGCAATACCCACCTCGTCATAACGTACTGAGTGGTAGCAGCAACCCCTAATTGCCATGGTATAAGTGACCCAGTTATGCCCAGCTGACCAGTCTAACCTGCTAGGCACCAATGCTTGCACTAAAGATAAACACTCCCCTGCTCTTAGCAGTATAATGCAGTATGCCACGTCAACTATGACTAGTTTGTTAGACAAAAAACGGTAGAAAATAAACACACATCTTTAGGCTGAGGCATTATGCAGAACAGTAGTAACTGCACCCATTTGTTGGTGGCCCCGGGCCCCCCGTTTTTTCCCTACCACTCTCAAATAACTGCGTAGTCAAGCTAACTGAACATATGTCCTGCGTAACTCGTTGTGTGACAGGGGTCGGAGTAACTTATGTACGCCAAACCCCTGGAGACCTTCCAACATCAGTGTGGAGTAGCCCCAATATATGCTACTCCACCCACACCAGTTATCTATGCTATCATTTATGTATTACATAAGTGAGAAGACAATACAATTAGTTTGGTTGAGCTATCTCTGGCTGGGCCCTCCTTAAAAGGCCCCTCCGCTTTATTAAAGTCAAAATTCTGCGCAAATGAGGCAGATAGGGGAGAACCAGACACGCACATGACCCCCCTGAGTTGGTAGCTCCCCGTATTGGGAGCATTGAACTGGTAGCCAAGGCGCTCCAGCCCAGTCCAGTGAGCAGTAGACAACCAAGCAGTTGTTAACATAGGAAGTACCCCCACCCTGGGTGGCTCGCGGGCACCACCTATAATATTCATTAACCAGTGCTCAGATAGCACCAGACATATACAGGTTAATAGCAGAAGCAATGCAGGTGGACTCCATTCTAAATAATATTAGTGAAGTTTACTCTCCAAACACCTCACCCATTTATATCAGGTCCAGGGTGGAATTATGTAAATTATTGTACATACGCGTAGTGAAATATATGTTCCAGAAAGAATGTATAATATTGTACATACGCGTAGTAAACCATAATTTTTTTTTTTTTAAATGTGTACATACGCGTATGTATTGTACATACGCGATATTGTACATACGCATAGTAAACCATATATTCCAGAATGTAAAATATCATACATACGCGTAGTGAAATAGATATTCCAGAAAAAAAATGTAAAATGTTATACATACGCATAGTAAACCATAAAAGAATATTTAAAAAGAAAAAGAAAAACAAATTATTGTACATACGCGTATGTATTGTACATACGCGATATTGTACATACGCGTAGTAAACCATATATTCCACAATGTAAAATATTGTACATACGCATAGTGAAATATATATCCCAGAAAGAATGTAAAATATTGTACATACGCGTATGTATTGCACATACGCAATATTGTATATACGTGTAGTTAACCATATTATTCCAGCAATTAAAAAAGAAAAGAAAATAAAATAAGATAATAATAACTCAATGCTAGGGGAGTATTGAACTAGTACTAACAATTATAGGCGTGTCTACAGGTCAAGAAATTTAACGTAGCAGTGTATGCATACGTGCGCATTTTGCGCGTATCGCAGTAGACACTAGTTAGCCGCCAGCAGGCGCAATTTGTAAATTCAATAATGAGTATAGAACAATAAAATAAAAATAAATAAATGAAAGGAGAGTATGGAACTAATACTAACAATTATAGGCGTGTCGACAGGTCAATAGAAATCTAACGTAGAAGGTTGTGCATACGTGCGCATTTTGCGCGTATCGCAGTAGACACTAGTTAGCCGCCAGCAGGCGCAATTTGTAACTTCCACAATTAGTATGTAACAATAAAATATAAACACATATGTGTAAGGAGAGTATGGAACTAACACGAACCACTATTAGCATGGTTTGAAGTCATTAGAAAATTTATTGTAAAAGGTTATAAAAATGTGCGCATTTTGCGCGTGCGCATTTTGCGCGCCTTGCAGTAGACACTAGGTAGGCGCCAGCGGGCGCAAATTGTAATGCCAACATTAACCATTGTACCCCTTGTGAGGCGTTCGCCATTAATCCACAAGGCACTGCTCCTTAGCTCTTCCCGTAGGATTGCTAAACTCTTGTTATGACAGCACTTCAGCTATGGCTGATAACATTGGTTACGCACGCACATTCCAGCACATTTTGATGCTGTACCACAAAGCCTAACGACTACGGTCTCAGCCTGCGCTATGCACAAGGCACACAGTTCAGCTGAATTAATTTGTAATGGTAACTAGTCAATATTAAATTCAAATACAAGGATATGTAGAAACTCGTACATCACCTCAATGGGAGGTGGTTGTGGTGCGGTGCCCCAAATTGGACACGTCTGCCGGGAGCACTTAATTATGCGGGGCCCAAGTGGCTTTTTCCATGGGCAGCGCCACAACTTCCAGTGCCCGCCTATGACTTTACGGTCTGGAGTGTAATCAAGGTACACGGTGCCCACAGTAGTAAGATCCGGTAGGGAGTATAATGAAATACGGAGCCCACCGGTCATCAGTGATGTGATGTTTTTTATTATATTTGAATTATATCACAGGCCGTTGGTGATATGCCCACACGGGCGAACATTGACCATTTACATATTTAGGTGGTGGGCGAACCTGCGTAAGCGGATTCAAACCAATGGAGCAATTTGCTCCCGGCGGCATTAGGGCCGATCTAAATTAAGAGCAATCCTACGGTCAGAGTACATCGCTCGTTGTTTAACATCACATTGTATTGCAGACGCAGTTCTTCCATCACTCGTTTGTGCTCCCTCCAATGTCATAATGTTAATAATCTATATTTCACAACCCGCAACCTCGTAGTTTTGCCCTGAACCCAGACCGACAGATCACTCATGATGAATCGTCTAGTTCCGTACGAGGATGCGGGGTGTAATAAATTTAATTACATCAAAACTTTTCTTATTTCATCGTAAATTTATTGCTATCCCAGTATTTTCTCGCCCACGACTTCGTCTCTTGCAAAATTAACAAGATCAAAATTTAAAAGGAATATATATATATCTGATAAAAATATGGTGTCATTTCTATAGTGTTATTCCTCAGCTGTTTCAACTTTGGACTCTCCAAAATAATTATATCTCGGGTATCTAACCTGTTCTTTCCGCGTCGTCAAAATTGTTAGTCTAAACAAAATTTTAAAAAAATATAACAGAATAATTTCTATACATTGCCGATTCAAAAGCGATATCCCCAAGGGATGTCGGCTTTGGATCGGCGAGATGGCAATAATCCAGTTTCACTACGTGTCTGAATGTCAAGTCAAGCAATATGCGCCGCGGGATCGCCTTCTAGAAGTCCGCCCAGGATCATCTCTCACGGGCATGATCCAGTCAGGTCAGCGGGGCTCAAGGCCAGGGCAGTATATGTTTTATTTAGAACCGGGCACTGCTGACATATTATTTGTTATACGCAGAAGTGTCGTCCCCGAGCGGCCGACTACAGCGCCCCCATTGTTAGTCTTAAGACAGACTCACGGTTTTCTCCTTAATACCCTTACGAGGAGAAATGTTTCATTCATTATGTATTATCGTAAATCTTTGAGAGTTTCATGTCTAAAAAGAAATATAAAAAAAATATATATTATACGTAAAAGGAAACCAGTATACAAAAAAAAAAAAAATGGTAGAAAAAAAAAAATAAATAAATAATTCGGCAATGGGTGTCAATGATGAAAGTGGTATCCCGGCGGAACGGGCAGGATATACCACCCTGAGGACAGTCGAATATATTTATTTAAATTTTTTCCTTACCCTTTTACTAGTTCGCTGCCATTCTGGCTTACAGGATGATAATTCTATTCCACTGTTTAATAGGGGGAATTTGCGCACTGGCGCTTTTCCCGTGTGGAAGGTATTTCCAGAATTACTTGTATATCAAGGATACAGATGTATAAAAAAAAATAAAATACACAACGAGAGGTCAATTTGTTTCCTAGGCGTGTTCAGCGATTTTCTTTCGCTGAACACGCCGAGGAACGGTCATGGGATATTTATTTCTAGGGTGCTACTCCCGGGAACCTTTGTAGTCCCGCCCACTTTTCTCTTCTTAGACGAATATCAATTATTGTTGTTTGTCTGGGGGAGCAGTGAAGTGGGCGCGCAATTTGCGAGCGCGCAAATTGCTAACACTTGTGCATGCGAGGGTTCTCGGTGGTAAAGCGTTGCTTAGCGACTAGCTAAGCAACGATGGAGGGTCGGGCGTTCGGGGCCAGACCCGGCGGACGTGTTTTTGCACGCTCCGTCATTTTCCACCGATATTTAGGCTTTTTAGGGTCAAAATTCTAAACTAAATTATAGAAACCACACGGGAGGGAACAGGAGACCTTTATTACTATTTATGTTGATATCAATGTTAGTCTTTTGTTAAGAATAAACCGTGAGCTCTTGTGAAGGTGAATCAGGACGTTCCTTGCATTCTTTACTATCCTCCAGTAGATTAACCGCTATGGAACCTTGATATTCGATTGCTTTCTATGAACTGAGAGGCCTTAAGCCTAAGTCGGCCTTCTGCAAGTAATGCACCCATCTGCGGGAATCTAATAACTGACGCATTCACAGAATTAACGTAGTGTTACTTTTAGGCTAGAACCACAACATATAATGTAAACTAAATAGTAGAGACAGCGGCAGCAACTCGTGCTGGACTGTGCATATTTGGATTCAGTTAGTAACATTCATAATATCTCCAACGACGAAGGGGGCAGCCAGTAGTTGAAATAACCTAATATAAATACACTTTAGGCCGATAAATGCGCACGATGGCAAATCTAGTATTCAGACGATACTCTGGCTGGCGCCTTCCGTACGGGGCGGACACCGACGACGGACTACTCGCAGGCGGGAGGTAAGGCTACAACGCCGGCGGCTGGCCCAAGGAAATTCACATGGGAACAATTAATTATATTAACACGTAGGCTCGCCTTAGGCGGGGGTGGAAAAGCCGTACGGCTAAATTAGCATAACAAGTTATACAGCACGTAACGCTAATCGCTCGGATCGCCACAAAGGCGGTGCATCCAAACCCCCGTCAGGCCTCTGTCTAAATGGCACAGAGTCACTGCTGCTACTTGACCTAGTGAGTACGGAAATAACACTATCGGACACTGATTGAGAGCGACGCCTATGTTTGTTTCTCCGCTTATTAGGTCTATCGCACTTAGGCTGCATAGCCTCTTCCACAGTAACTGGAAGCCTAGCTACACTCTTCCGACTGGACGCATCAATAGTGCTCGGTGTAAAGGTTAAGACACCTAACGTTGTATTTACGGTATTTTCCATCCTTGCCCTTCATAATAACTGTAGTGTCTGAGACAACTTCTGTTATAGTAAAGGGACTGTCCCAGTTCTTCACAAGTTTGACTCGAGCTAGCGGTGCATGATACCACACTACCCGATCTCCCACCTTGAACTGATGCCACACAGCAGGCCCATAGTCAGATTTTTTACGAGCCGCTGCCCGGCCCAAAGCATAGCAAACTGCGCTATATGCATGGTGAAAGCAATGCTCCAACCATCTTACAAACACGATCTCACAAGGCCGGTCTACTTGACGATTCACTACCCCGAACTGCAGATCAGCAGCTAACTGGAGTTCCTCACCAAATAGTAACTTGTTCGGAGTCATGCCAGAGGATCCATGCTCCGTACAAGTATAATCATGTGCCACAAACTTGACTTGCAAATCCCAATCATCTTGGAAGTCATTTACAGTACAAGCCAATGCAAAAATTAGCGTCTTATTAAAGCGCTCTACCATACCATCCGATTGAGGACAGTTCGGGTTCGTACACGTTTTTTTAACGCCCAACAAGCGCAACATAGACTGAAATAGGGTGGACTCAAATTCCCGTCCCTGATGCAAATGGAACCGCATTGGGGCACCGAATATCAATACCCAGTTATCCACCAAGGCCTGCGCTGCCGTGGGTGCAGTGTGATCTTTTAAGGGGTACACTTGCACATACTTGGTGTAATAGTCTTGGACTACCATCATCACCACATTCCCCTAGATGTCGTCTTAAACTCATACACAAAGTTACATGCTAGACAGTGCCACCGATGCCCAGAGAATTCCTGAGTCAACGGAAGCTTAGCAATCCCATCACCCAACTTGTAAACCTGACATTTATGGCAAGTGCGTACCCACCGTTTAATATCAGAAATCAATACGGCCAATAGAAACGCCAAGCCAAATGTTTTGTGGAGCGAACTCGTCCAAAGTGAGTGGCTCTAGAATGCTCATGACAAAACAATAACACATCATCGAGCAACGCAAACGGCATGATGATCTGCGGGCAACTGCATAGCTCAGCTCCCACTACTTTCCACCTGCAGAGCACACCCTCACGCAGTTCCAGCAGGTCCCACTGATTTATAATCTTGCGAGTCTCTGCATTCTCCACCGCCAGCTCGTCACGCAAAGGCTTGGAGCAGTCCTCCTCCAACCACCTGATTGCACGCAGTATGGAGGAGTCTTGGCACTGCACCAGACGTACCTCTGATAATGTCCATAGTTCATCATCATCTATGTCTGCCAGACGCATCGCCGCTATCGCCGCAAGCACACAATTATGCGCGCCGCAGACCGTACAGTCACCCCGGCTGCATTTGCGAACCAAAATCCTACTCAAACTATCTGCGTTGATATGATCCACCCCCTTCCTGTACACAATGTGCTCATTCGTCACAACGTATTCAGATAGAGTGGCCAACCAGCGCCCCATCATCCCCTCGGCCTCCTTGAAATTCAATTCCCACCGAAGAGAGTGATGATCTGTCTGGATAATAAAATCCGACCCCACTGGGAAATGCTTCCACTTCCTACTATACATGACGATAGCCATCAACTCTCGCTTCATTGTGCAGTAGTTCCGCTGTGCTTTATTAAGTTTATTACTAGGAAAAGACAATGGGACCTCCGCCCAATCCTGAACCTGACTTAACATGCCTGAAATTGCAAACCCTGACGCATCAGTGTCCAGAATAAATTGCCCCACCGCATGCGGATAGCGTAGCACTGGGGTCTGACTGAAGCCTCGTTTCAGGCCCACAAATGCCGCCTCCTGAGCTTTGCCCCACACAAATTTGATTTTCTTCACGGTGACGACCAAGTCCTGCAGAGGAACAGCCAACCGCGCAAAATCAGCCATTAAATTGTGGTAATATGACACAAACCCGAGGAACGATCTAACCTCCTTCATATCCGCAGGCCTGGGCCACCCCGCAATTGCAGACAGTTTCTATGGGTCCACCTGCAGAAACAACACCACCTAGGTACTGCATCTCCCGCCTAAAAGGTTTACACTTTGAAGCCTTGAGTCCATTGGAACACAAACGATCGAACACTGCTGGAAGCCGTTCCTGGCATTCTTTCAGAGTACGACCGAAGACAATGACATCATCTAAATACACCAGGCAGATCTTCCACTGAAGACCAGCCAGCATATCCATCATCATCTTTTCAAACGTGGCAGGGGCATTTCATAGCCCAAACGGCTTCACGTTCCACTCGAACAATCCCAGGTGAGTACTAAAAGCAGTTTTAGCAATATCCCCTGGATCCATCGCTACCTGATGATAACCAGATTGCAGATCCAGAATGCAAAACCACTCATTCCCACCCAAACTCTCGAGCGACTCATCTATGTGCAGTAACGGGTAAGCATTTTTCTGCGTCACAGGATTGAGTTTTTTATAGTCAATACAAAAGCGGATAGAACCGTCCTTCTTCTTGACTAAATGGATTGGTGAACTCCACTGCGCCTAATCACCCCACTATATAACAGCTTAGGTAGCTCCGTCTCCAGTGCATCCTTCTTAGAATGCATGAAGCGGTGATAGGGGATCCTAAAAGTGCCGGCCTCGCAGACATCAATGCCATGCTTAACCACCTCAGTCCAGCCCAATGTCTCCCCAGGAACTGCGAAAACCCAAAGATTATTTTCCAGAAATCTCACCACCTGAGAGCGTTCAGACTCTGTGTCCACCTCACACCCGTAGCTAAGGGTACAAGATGAGCCGGTAGGCTGCCACCCAGGGCCTGAGATACATCTGGGGGTGCCACGCACTCCACCGTCGTACCAAAGGTAACCATATCAGATATTTTCCCCTGCACAACAATGCCCACTTCCCCTCTACTATTCACAACAATAGAGGGACTAATTAACTGCGTCGCCCGCGCCCGCACCTACGCAAACCACAAATCAGGCCAGCCCATGCCCCAGTTACCCGATAACTGTGAACAGCTGACTGCGCAACACTGCCCTCCACCAACCTCGGTCACTGGGCCAACTGCACACAAAGCTGACTCAGCGACCTCATTGCCGCGAGCAATGTCAACACTGGACTGTTTACCCCACTCTGCTCTTGCGAATTCACAATGAATATCGCTAAAGTCAGTGGCTTCACTAATCAGCCCAATGGTCGCACCCTTCCTCAATCTATCCGTATAACGATTCGGATTAAACACAGGCACAACAGAGTCAACAGGACTCTACACTAGCGTATTCGGACCCCTCAATCCCAGCTCAGCAATTCCGAGACTAAAGGTTCAAACATGCTCTGGTGATTCCCGTTGACCCCTACAGCTGTAATCTTAACATCACAACCGGTCAACAGCGCAATGCGAAGTCTTGCGCAACTGCAGACACAGTCTGACTGTCGCGACGCAGTTCACACTGCACTGTGAGGCGGTACGGATATTAAAGATACAGGCTGCCCGCCTTGCGCAGGTCACAACCGTAATACTCCAAAAATTCTGCACCCAAAATACCATCCTCTGAAATATCGGAAACAGTAGGGGCATAATGAACACTTTTTGCCCCGATATCCAGAGACAGTATGGCTTGTATGTACTGCTTTGGCACACCAGTGACAATGACAGGCTTCATGCTATTATCGAAAAACACCTTGTCACCATCCAACTTATTGAAGTATTTCCTTCCAACACATGTGACCACAGCCCCACTGTCTACTAAGAAATACCCAATAGTTCCCCTAACTCTCAGATACCACCGTTTTCCATCCAAAGTCCAGAAAGTGCAATCCACAAACAGGCGTCTACCACAAGGGTGGGATAGGTTGCACCCCTGATGCTGTACTATATATTGCATACAGTCGTCCAGAGGCATGGGAGCCAAAGCAGAAACGCAGCGCAACACTGGGATAACATCACCAGAGGCGGTCACCGGCGGTCCAGCACTAGCATCAGACTGCACACAGGCTTCCTCATAAGTTAACACATATTCCGCTTTGGCAGTATTCAGGATTGCCAAATGGGTTGGGCCTAAGCCCACATGGTCCAACCCTAAATCTATAAATTGGGCTTAGCCTTAACGTCTCTGTCCTTACGGTGACGCGCCAACCTCACAGATCAACAACTGAGTTGTCCCTTCCCTCGCGATCACCGGCTATCACAGCCTCCTCGAGGGATCACTTTGCTCCAGTACATTGAATTGGCCAATGACCGAACACAAAGCAGCGACCACACTCATGATTCCGAGCATGTGTATCTTTCTTAGCGACACGCCTACACGCAGACAACCCTGAGGGACCAGGTCCACCCGTTGGCACCTGCATCACAGATTTCTGCTGGACCATGATCTCTCGGACCCAGTTCTGCACCAGATCCTTTGTGATCGGTGGCGCTTGGTAATCCCCCCAGAGCCCCCTCGGAAGTTACTACCCTCACGGTAGCCCCCTCCAGCCGAACCCCGGAAGTTATTACCCTCACGGTAGCCCCCCCCCCCCCAGAACCACTCCGGAAGTTACTACTGCCACCGTCACGCCAAGGTCCCCATGGTGCATTATAGGCTGCCACCTCAACCTCAAACTTACTATCCGACTCATCTGAGAGCTGAATAGCCTCCACCGCAGTCGACCGTCCAGCACGCAGTGCCTTGGCACAGTAATCGTCGACTACCTCAAACATCTCCTCCAGAGATGACTTGCCCGAACGCCCAGCGGTCAGAGGCACACACTGCTCCCCGGGATCTAAGAGCGAGCACACAACACGTTTGACTATCTTGGACTCAACTGCGCACTCACTCATCCCTGTATCTCTCGCAGCCTCCCTGCCATCCACCTGCAACGGCAAACCATACTCCCTGTACGATCTGTCTCGAGCAGTTTGGATGTGCTTCTTCCACTGATACCAGCGTGCCATGGGATCCACTGGACGGAATTTATATGAGATGATGGGGAGTAACTCCCTCATCGTCGTCAACCCATGATGCCTTCACGCGTCCACACAGTCCTGCACCGGCCCATGCCTTAACAGAGGCAACAGCTGAATGAGAGCTAGGTTCTCATCCCACATGTTAGACCGCGTATCCAACGTAAAATCCCGCCACCCAATATTCCACTGTTGTTTAATACCTGTAAATGGCTTTGGACGTATCATCGGGATACGCGCAGAACCAACCACAGGGTACCATAAAACATTCTCAACAAGTTCCAAAGTATCTAGGTTACATGACTCCTGGCCCACCCCCACCCCCAATGGAAGTAGGCTCCCGAGTCACATCCACTATTGCTGGATGCTCCCGGAATAACCACAATTCCTCCACTGAGTGGATGCTTTCTCCGATGCATCAAAGAAGTTTGGCCTGAAGATTAACATCAAGAAGACGGAGGTGCTGTACCAACCCAACTCTACAAGAATCCGAGAGGAGGAGATCATGGTCTACGGAAACAAGCTTAACTCTGTTAGGGAATTCACCTACCTCGGAAACACTATATCAAGTGATGGACGCATTGCTGCTGAAATACAGAGGAGGATGGCCAAGGCTAGCGCATCTTTCGGCCGACTATGCCAGAGACTCTGAAACAACCACCATGTGTCCATTCGGGTCAAAGGCAAGATCTACTGTGCAATCATGCTATCCACCCTACTATATGGAGCCGAGGCCTGGACAGTGTATAGACAACAGGTGAAAAACTGTATGCCTTCATGATGCAACATTTGCGTTCAATCATGTGGCTAACCTGGAAGGACAAAGTGACAAATAAGGAAATACTCAAACGGACGGTGCTGCTCTCTATGGAAGATCTTCTGATCAAAAAGAATCTCCGGTGGACTGGACACCTCATGAGGATGTCATCAGACAGGCTACCAAAGCAGATCCTCTATTCTCAACTGTCTTCTGGTTACAAAAAGAGAGGGCGCCCTCGTCTCAGGTTTAAGGATACCATCAAGAGAAACCTGAAGCTGAGAGACATTAAGACCGATGCATGGACGCAACTTTCACAGCAGAGAGCTAAATGGAGAGCGGCAGTCAAGTAATGAAAGCAGTCTTTGTCGCATCGTGACCGACAGCATGATGATGATTAGTTTTTGTGGTTTTTTTTTACTAAAAGATTTTATTCACCGAATAATGTCTTTTGTCAGCGCCAGAGCACTGGTCTTCCGGCCATTCATTACAATTTGTTGGTACATACTCCTAACGGAAAGAAGCAACATGAAAATACATGAGAGAAGTGTACTAACCATGGCAGCACATGCCTGGAATAAACAAAATGTAAAATTGTGGGCGATCCGTAACCCTGACCACTACAACAAATTCCTAAAGAAAACAATTACTTACTGACACAACAAAACCGCACCTGCCCCTGAGCGCCGTGAATGCTTACTGTGTACTGGCACAGAAAGCAAAAGACAGGCCAGGAAAAGTGGTAGGCACTAAACAGAAAAAATAGGGAAATTAGCTCTCCTAAGTATTAAGGAAACCAAGAAAGCTATCACCACATGGCGCAGTCCACCTGGGTATGTGTAATGGCACAAACCAACACAGAAGTGGACAGGCCACGGTCATGCAACTGATCCAACCTGAAATACAAAATGGCTAGGGAAGCAACACAGCCATCCCACCTGGCCGCAGTCCTAAAGGGTCCGAGTGTGTTCTACCACACGAGTGCACTATCTAAGGACAGGGTTTAGATGAAAGGATGCTGTAACAAATAACAAAAATCTGAATGGAACGGGATCCTCTCCCACAAGCCTGCATGTCACCCAAGTAGATGTACATAGTAGGCTAAGGTATCATTACTCAGACCGAGCAGACACAGGTAAACACTCCTGGGCAAAGGAACAGATCAAGACAGCACCACAGCTGTCCAGCATTGAAAACAAGCACCCTGACAGGAGCTTATACGTTATGGGCAGAGTAAATACCTCGTAAAAAAACCCCAAAAAAAACAAAAAACATAAAGGACAATATCAGTTGCAATAATAACCACATGAAAAACCTGTTCGATAATAGAAGCATAATATAAATTGACTATTCGTCGTAATAGTAACTGCATGCAATTCCAGTTCAACATATGCATTATGCACTTGGTGAGCATGCATCAATAAATGTACAAGATGACTCTGGAATTGTCTTTAAACACTTCTTTCTTCCTTTGCTTTCTCTCTTCTTTTTTTAAAAAGATATAGCATATCTCCAATACACATATATATATATTATATTGTAAATATGCAAATCAGTGGATCCAATCACCAATACCAAATGCGGAAACCATCACAAGTGTTCCGTTCTATGTGGCCTAATGATGGGATCGAGGTTTAAGATTGCAGTGGGGACTTACATCAGACAGGTTTTATGTCAATTTAAAGGGAAATGTTAGGTAATAGGTTTTGAAAGAAGGCGTAGTAGGGGTGGGGTAGGGGCGGGAAGGGGATCAGCGTGCAGGGCTGTGTAGTGCATTTGATAACATTTATATATATATATATATATGTATATACAAGGGTCAGGGCCTTTAGAATAGCTATAACTCTGTTGGGGTCTGACAGGCCTGTTGTATTTTCATTAAGTTTTTAAATTCAAGGAGACTTGTGGACCGTCTTGTCCTCACTGGAAGTATTTTCCACAATGTGCCACCTCTGTAAATCGGTGCTTTAGTCAGTTTGTTTGTCAGTGGCTTGGGTGTTTTTAGAAGTGTAGCATCACTCTGTCTGGTTACTCTGTTTGTATGGTCAACAGTATGCAGGTATAGCAAGACCTCAGGGAGTTTGACGCCCCTGCCTTGCAGAGTTCTAAACCACTGCCTTGTGGTACAGGTCATTGACAGAACCGAAGGGTAAGGGAGCAAACCCTAAACAGAAAACCATGTCACTGTGGCAGCATTAAGGGCGGTTGATGTATGGAACTCCCAACATCTCCCGACCAGCCACTGCAGGGACAAATAGCTTTGCGCCTGTCTTGACATGTTCTTGCCGGTGTGAAACCTGTATTTGCTCCCCGAGAGAGTGCTGCTGGTAACTTGCAAAAGCCAGCAGCACTTCAACACTTTTGCAGGCAGCTTTCATGAAATGAATACTCGAACAGATGGGGCTGCCCTCTATGGAAGATCTTCTGATCAAAAAGAATCTCCGGTGGACTGGACACCTCATGAGGATGTCATCAGACAGGCTACCAAAGCAGATCCTCTATTCTCAACTGTCTTCTGGCTACAGAAAGAGAGGGCGCCCCCGTCTCCGGTTCAAAGATACCATCAAGAGAAACCTGAAGCTGAGAGACATTAAGACCGACTCATGGACGCAACTCTCACAGGAGAGAGCTAAATGGAGAGCGGCAGTCAAGTAATGAAAGCAGTCTTTGTCGCATCGCGACCGACAGCATGATGATGATGATGGTCAACATATTGTTCATCATTGGATATTTTATACATGAGGCTGAGGAGATGTGTGTCCCTCCTTTGGCTAAGGTAGCTGACTTGTGCTTTAGCATGCATTTCCTTTACAGACAGGATGATGGTCAACATATTGTTCATCATTGGATCTTTTATACATGAGACTGAGGAGATGTGTGTCCCTCCTTTGGCTAAGGTAGCTGACTTGTGCTTTAGCATGCATTTCCTTTACAGACAGGATTTTTTCCTCTGTAGACAGTTCTAAGTGCCCTGCTTTGAATCCTCTGTAATTTGTTTTCTTGTTGTTTTGTCAGCAGTCCATATATGAAATCGTTGTAATCAATTATTGGAAGAATAGTGGCTTTATATAGTATGGGGGCTGTATTCTCGCTCATGTAGTACCTAAAAGAGAGGGCTTGTGCAGGGAGGACGGCGGGAGGGCAAATGGCTGAAGGAGGCCGGCGGGCGGCCTTATACGGGAAGGAGCGGGGCGGCGAGAAAGCGGGGAAGGTGAGAAAGCCGGCGGGCAGGGAGAAAGGGCAAGGCGGGAGAAAGCTGAGGGAGGGGTGACAGGGAAGGTGAGAAAGCCGGGCGCCGGCGGGAGAGAGGTGGGGGGAGGGTCTCTTCCTTCCCTCGCATCAAATGCAATGCGAGCATTACGACCGATGCGCGAAAAGGAAGAAAGCAAGGCGGGGGTGGGAAAAAAGGCCTCAGAACAAAAAGGAAAATAAGCAGCTATACAGAAAACAAGGAAAATAAGCAGCTAAATACAAAAGTCAAATGCGGTGAAAGCAAGGCAGTAAGAAAGCTCATAAGGAGCGGTCAAGTTATCTTATAGTAATGAGCTCGGGGGAGCTTGAAATGTTTGGGTGAGGGGCGCCGAAGAGCCCTCCACCAAAAAATGAGGAGAGGGCTTGAGGCGCGCCCGAGGGGGCGGGGCGGGGCACGGAGGCGTGCACCGCCTCTGAGGTCCAGGCGATGAAGGGGAGGGGCACCCGCTAGCGGTGGCTTGGGCGTCGGAGGAGGTGGTGCCGCCAGGGCGGCTTGGGGGGCGGGCATGGTGAGAATCTCCATTCTCACCATGTTCAGGGCCACCGGGTCGTGTCACCCGTGGGGGAGCCTACCGTCTGCTATCCAGGTGAACACGGTCTCTGAGTAGCGGCGGACGGCAGGCCAGGGGTAGAGGAGGTTGTCGCGCAGCACTGTGAGGGCGTGGTGGTTCAGGCCTGGGAGGGAATGCGGGGGGAAGGCAGGGTGGCTAAGGAGGGTGAGGAGGGCGAGGCTGTACTCGTCGTTGGTCGCCTCCCCACGCTTGACCGGCTTCCGCTCGGGGCCTCTCTCGACGAGGTCCGAGGGGAAAAGGTAGTCGGGGGAGATGCCTTTTCTCCTCCCCACCCGCTGCGCCTTGGCCGAAGCGAGGATCTCCCTTACGGCGTCGGCCGCGGATGACGGGGCGTGGTTGACCGCGTCCTGGTCGTAGGTAGGCGCGGGAGCCGGCGGCTGGACGGTGCGGTGGGTGTACCGCTCGTACTGCGGGTGCACCGCCCCAGGGAGCGGTGCCTGAGGCGGGGGCGGTGGGAGTGCTCCTCTGACTACGTGCGCCCGAGGCGCCGGGGTGGGCGGTGAGGAGTAGGCCGCGCGCCGGGTGCGGCGGCCGGAGTCGTCTCCTCCGTGCGATGGGAGCAGCCGCAGTCGAGGGTGTCGAGTCGTGCGGTGATGTGCTGCAGCGCCTGAAGGATGGCGGCCGTGTCGGCGTCGACGCCGGCAGCCCAGTCGCCCAAGGGGCGGTTGCGAGGCACCGGATGAGAGCCCGGGGCGGGGTGGGCTGGTGAGGCGCCCCCCCCCGGGGTGCCTGAGGCGGCGCTCCGGCCTCCCCTGCGTCCCTTCCCTTTGCCTCGACCAGGCATGGTGTCTGCGTCTGCGTCGGTAAAGGGTAGAGGTGCATCGGCCATGGAGAGGTCCATCGGCCGTGGAGAGGTCCGTCGGCAGGGGAGAGGTCCGAGGTGGAGAGCCAAAGAAAAGAGAGGGCTTGTGCAGGGAGGACGGCGGGAGGGCGAATGGCTGAAGGAGGCCGGCGGGCGGCCTTATAAGGGAAGGAGCGGGGAGGCGAAAAAGTAGGGAAGGTGAGCAAGCCGGCGGGCAGGGAGAAAGGGCGAGGCGGGAGAAAGCTGAGGGAGGGGTGACAGGGAAGGTGAGAAAGCCGGGCGCCGGCGGGAGAGAGGTGGGGGGAGGGTCTCTTCCTTCCCTCGCATCAAACGCAATGCGAGCATTACGACCAATTTTTCGGCTATCATTTGATTAAGTCTTGAGAGTTGTCGATTACCATTTAGTGTAGAATCGAGTGTGGTCCCTAAATATTTGTATGATTCTACCTCATTCAATACTGCATCACCCAAATGTAAATTGATAGGTTGTGCTCTGGATTTTTTTACTTTGGTTGCAAAAATTATGTATTCAGATTTCTTTGCATTAATTGTCAGTTTATTTTCCTTACACCAGATGTTAACCTTAGCTAGTATATCCTCAACTATCTCTGCTGCAGATGCAATGTTTGGGCTATGGACTGTGAGGGCCGCATCATCAGCAAACAGTGTGAACATGGCCTCATTTGCTACCAAGGGCAAGTCATTAATGAATATGAGGAAGAGTAGTGGCCCAAGCGTGGAACCCTGGGGTACTCCAGTTGTAATTGATCTCTCTATTGACTTAGTGCCATTTATTTTTGTAACTTGTTGTCTATTTGATAGAGAGTTGGCTATAAATGTACAAGATTTAGGACCAAGTCCTGCCCTTTCAATTTTCCAGCGTAAAATGTCATGGTCTATTGTGTCAAAAGCTTTCTTGAAATCAAGAAAAACGGTTATTGTCAGATCTCCTCTATCCATGTTAGTCAGCAGTTCATCTTATAGCCCTGTCACACTACGACGTTTCCCCCGGCGCGCCACCAACGCGCAAGATATTTGCTAGGGCTCGAGACACGTCCAACTTTTTGGCGTTTTGGAAGAAAATTCGACGGGCTGCAGCGTTCTAGTAGCGTGTTGGTGGCGCGTCTGTAACGCCCCCTGCAACGCGTCGCCGCGCGTCGAAAGTTTTGCGCAAGCACAAAACGATCAGTGCGACCCGACGCGCGGCAACGCGCGGCAACGCGCGGCGAGGCGCAGCGACGCGCGCCGACGTGTCCATTCACACTTTGCTATCACTCAACGTGGACCGGCGTGTACCGACGCGCCATTAACGCGCCGGTAACGCGCGCGTAACGCTTCCCGACGCGTGCCGACGTTTCACCAAAAAAGGCAACACGTCGGCGCGCGTTGGTGAGAAACGTCGTAATGTGACAGCCCCATAATGGAGCAGTCACACTACGACGTGTTGGCCCGGCGTTGGACAACGCGTGCCAACGTGTTGTGTTTTTGGTCGAAACGTCGGAACCCGTCGGAACGCGCCGGCAACGCGTTAGCAACGCGTTGCCGGCGCGTCGGTACACGTCGGTACACTATGATTGACAGGTCGCTTTGATACAATGCGTCGACGCGCGTCCGCCAGCGCCGAAAGTTTTGTGCTTGCACAAAACTTTCGGCGCTGGGCGACGCGCGCCGACGTGTTGCGTAGCGCGTTACGGGCGCGTTTGCAGGACGTACAAGCGTGTTGGAGGAACGTTGGTCACACGTTGCTATGTGTGTGTCTATGTGTGTGTCTCTGTGTCTGGGTGTGTCTCTGTGTGTGTCTCTGTCTGTGTCTCTGAATGTGTCTCTGTATGTGTCTCTGTATGTGTCTCTGTATGTGTATGTATGTGTCTCTGTCTATGTCTGTGTCTTTGTCTCTGTATGTGTCTCTGTATGTGTATATGTATGTGTCTCTATCCGTGTCTCTGTATGTGTCTCTGTATGTGTCTCTGTCTGTGTCTCTGTATGTGTATATGTATGTGTCGGTGTCTCTGTCTGTGTCTCTGTCTGTGTATCTGTGTCTGTGTCTCTGTCTGTGTATATGTATGTGTCTCTGTATGTGTCTCTGTATGTGTCTTTGTCTCTGTAGGTGTCTGTGTCTCTGTATGTGTATATGTATGTGTCTCTATCCGTGTCTCTGTATGTGTCTCTGTCTGTGTCTCTGTCTGTGTATGTGTATATGTATGTGTCTCTGTCTGTGTCTGTGTCTGTGTCTCTGTATGTGTCTGTGTCCGTGTCTATGTATGTGTCTATGTATGTGTCCATGTATGTGTCACTGTATGTGTCTGTGTCTCTGTCTGTGTATATGTATGTGTCGTTGTCTGTGTCTCTATCCGTGTCTCTGTCTGTGTCTCTGTATGTGTATATGTATGTGTCTCTGTCTGTGTCTCTGTCTGTGTCTCTGAATGTGTCTCTGTCTGTGTCTCTGAATGTGTCTCTGTCTTTGTCTCTGTCTGTGTCTGTGTATCTGTATGTGTATATGTATGTGTCTCTGTCTGTGTCTCTGTCTGTGTCTCTGTCTGTGTCTCTGTCTGTGTCTCTGTCTGTGTCGCTGTATGTGTCTCTGTCTGTGTATCTGTATGTGTCTCTGTATGTGTCTCTGTCTGTGTCTATGTATGTGTCTCTGTCTCTGTGTGTATGTCTCTGTGTGTCTGTGTGTGTCACTGTGTGTGTGTCTGTGTGTGTGTCTGTCTCTGTCTTTGTCTCTGTCTGTGTCTATGTTTGTGTCTGTGTGTGTCTCTGTGTGTGTGTCTCTGTGTCTGTGTGTGTGTCTCTGTGTCTATGTCTCTGTGTCTCAGAGAGAGACAGAGACACATACAGAGACACAGATAGAGACACAAACAGAGACATATACAGAGACACATACACACAGACAGAGACACAGAGAGAGACACATACCGAGACACAGACAGAGACACATAGAGAGACACATACAGAGACAGAGACACAGACAGCGACACAGACAGACATATACATACGCACATACAGAGACACATACAGAGACACACACAGAGACATATACATATGCACAGACAGAAACATATACATACGCACAGACAGAGACACATACATAGACACAGACACAGACAGAGACATATACATACGCACAGACAGAGACACAGACAGAGACATATACATATGCACAGACAGAGACACAGACATAGACACAGAGAGAGACACAGACACAGACAGAGACACATACAGAGACACACACAGAGACATATACATATGCACAGAGAGAAACATATACATATGCACAGACAGAGACACATACATAGACACAGACACAGACAGAGACATATACATACACACAGACAGAGACACAGACAGAGACATATACATATGCACAGACAGAGACACAGACATAGACACAGAGAGAGACACAGACACAGACAGAGACACATACAGAGACAGATACATATACATATGCACAGACAGAGACATATACAGAGACACAGAGAGAGACACATACAGAGACATATACATACGCACAGACAGAGACACATACAGAGACACATACATAGACATATACATACACACATACAGAGACACATACAGAGACATATACATATGCACAGACAGAGACACAGACAGAGACACAGGCAGAGACACAGGCAGAGACATATACATATGCACAGACATAGACACATACAGAGACATATACATACGCAAAGACAGAGACACAGACAGAGACACAGACAGAGACATATACATATGCACAGACAGAGACAGAGACACAGACAGAGACATATACATACGCACATACAGATACACAGAGAGAGACACAGACACAGACAGAGACATATACATATGCACAGACAGAGACAGAGACACAGACAGAGACATACATATGCACAGACAGAGACACAGACAGAGACATATACATACGCACAGACAGAGACACAGACAGAGACATATACATATGCACAGACAGAGACACAGACAGAGACACAGAGACATATACATATGCCCAGACAGAGACACATACACATACAGAGACACAGACAGAGACACATACAGAGACATATACATACGCACAGACAGAGACACAGAGAGAGACACAGACACAGACAGAGACACAGAGAGAATGCGCCGATACCACAACGTGGGAACCCGGCGAAATTGGGTCAAGCTGCATTGTTTTTCCACCGGCGGAACACGTTGGCGTTGCGCCAATAACGCGCCAGCAACACGCTCCCAACACGTTGAGTTTTCTCAAAACTCGCCGAAAAGTTTGACATTTCTCGACGTGTTGAATATATTTAAGCGCGTTGGCAGCACGCCGGAATACACGTCGTAGTGTGACTGCTCTATAATAGAGTGGCTAGGGCTATTGTGGTTGATTTATCTTTTCTGAAGCCATTTTGCTGTTTGGCAAGGTAGTTGGTGTCTTCCAGGAAGGTTTTTATTTGATCATGGATTATTTGTTCGATGACTTTGCGAGGGAGGGGCAGTATTGATATTGGTCGCAGTTCATTGCATGATTTAGGATTACCTATCTTTGGTATTGGTGTGACAGTAGCTATTTTCCATTTATCTGGGAATACACCTGTTTCAATGACAAGGTTGTAGAGATGTGTAAATTCATTTATTAGGATGCTAATGGCAGTCTTAATGAAGGCTGAATTTATATTCATGTGTGAATATGAATATATTGTCGCGGGGTATTACAAATAAAAGCGATACAATGCCTAGGCTGTGACTCCAAACCACATTTCTGTCATTCCTAGGTGATGTAAGGGTTAGCACACTGGCCTGGAAAGGAAGAGATGTGGCCCAATATTTCCCATGTTTACCCCCCACCACCCACCCACCCCCCGGCCCCCATGACACTGCTTTGTTGAGTTGTTCTTACCGAATCATACAAAATTAAAAACTTCCGCTGCTTAACCAACGAGTGTAACACACACACACACAAATTTACCCCGAATGCTAGTCGTATACAATTCACAGTACTTACATATCATTATGTAGGTGTCGTAGTTTGGTGCTGATGGTGATGACAAGCGGAGACTGGTATCTATGTTGGGTGTTTCCCTCATTGCTGGGTCTAACATTGATGCCAATGATCGATCATATCAACCAGACCTCCCTTCCTCTGCACATGCATTTGTTCATCTTCACCCTGCCTGGAGCTGAAACACGCAACACCACTTGCTTTTAATTCGGGGATGAAAGTGATTGGAGAAACAAAAGCTGAAATCGACAGCTTGGTGGGCGATACTAGAGTCCTGTATTTGCCACCAATTATATATTATATACGTGTGCTGCCTACAGTAGACAGGAACGTGACCTGGTAAGCACGTAGGTCTGCTTGTAAGCTTGTAATTGATCAAATTCCAGGTTTTCAAGGACAATCCCTGTAACATCATATCCTCTCCTACTGCTGGTGTTAAGTGGTCAAAATAAATCAACCATTTTAGCCTACATTTTACCTCTTTCCACTTGTCACCTACTGCTAAAGCCCAAGTCACAGCTACCCGGACTAACCCCAGATTTGTAGCCGGAGTAGTCCGGGAGTGGTCGGTGGATCTCTCGGGGCTAGTCTGGGCTAAACCGGGGCTAGTCTGGACTAAATCGTGGCTAAAACGTGGCTCTTCCGGTTTAAAAATAACCCGGACTGCCCCGGACGGGACACGGACTACCTCCGGACAACACCTGGGCTACCCGGACCACCCCTGGATTACACCCGGATGATGCCAGATCGATCCCGGATTGCAATATTCCTCGGATCACCCCAGGTGTTTTAAACATTTAAAAACATCCGCGGCTGACCCCGGATGATTCTGTGGGGAACCGGGGTAGAATAGTTTCCTTGCACCCCCTTGCAGATCGTAAAAGGCGACAAATGGGGCGGCTTGTTTGGCGTGAGTCGCGACTCGTGTCGGTGGAGGAAGGGATCCTGGTGCATGAGGACTGCAAGGGGCCAAGGCTCCTTGTGGACCAACACTTCACTTTGGCCTCGACTTCATCTAGGCGAGAGGTTGGAATGGCCCGTTCCAATCAATCGGCTGGTCATGCCAAGCCTTGGGTAGATTAATGGAGAATGGATATATATATAGTACACCGACTGTATTTATATTTATATATACACAATTACCAAGTCATTCTTCACTTCCTAGAAGGCGGTGGCTAGGGTCAATCTAGTACTGGTTATGCTTTTTTGCCTCCATGCTAGCGTATATTATCCTCGTATCCCTGGTGTGTATCTGTCGGTTACCACAGTACTGCACACCCCAATTTTGAGGGCTCCGTGGTGGGTGGGGAGCGAGGATGACGAACCAAAAACAATTCAATATGGATACTCAAAACCCCCCAAATAATAAGAAAAGATTACCAGACACGGAAATGAAATCGGACTCTGATTCGGACTCCCGTCCGAACGCTGATGATTGGCCACGGTTCATTATGATTGAATCATTGAATAACGAGGCATCAGTTGCCAAACTTTCCCCTTTTGCCATTCACAAGGGCATTATGGGAATTGCTGGCACAGTCAAAGACGTGAAGAAACTACGAAGTGGACATATTCTGGTGGAGTGTGCTAAGAAAGCGCATGCCGACAATCTGCTACATGCAAGCACGTTAGCAGGCGTCGGCATCAAGGCCTCTCCTCATCGAACTCTCAACTCTAGCAAAGGAGTAATCCGGACTAGAGATCTTGATGGTGTTGATGAGGATGAGATAGCACATGAGCTCAAGTCTCAAGGAGTGTTAAATGTACGAAGAATAGTTATAAAGAGGGATAACAAGTCCATAAAAACAGGGACATATATCCTCACGTTTGGCAAGCCTTTTCCGCCCAAGAATTTGAAAATTGGATACCTTAATGTGAATGTGGATGTCTTCATCCCAAACCCACTTCGATGCTTCCAATGCCAGAAGTTTGGTCATGGCAAGGATAGATGCAAAAATGAAATCATCTGTTTTAAGTGTGGTCAAAAAGGTCATGACAACACCAGTTGTCAAAACCAGGCAAAATGTTCCAATTGCCTGGGTGACCAAATGTCCATATCTAAAGACTGTCCTGTCTGGAAAAAAGAAAAGCTAATTCAGCAGATCAAGACTGAGAAGTGGCTAAGCTACCCAGAAGCTCGAAGGCTGGCTGAGGTGAATACTCCCTCGCCAATCACCAAGAGCTATGCTGCGGCAGCCAAAGCCTCCAACAGGACAATTGAATGCCAGACTGAACTGACGTGGTTGACTGGAGGGAAGCCCCACTGCCTTCACCCCAGTCCCAAATCCGACGCCGGTTTCGATCAAAAGTAATAATAGTAATACTAGTATTGCGGTGCAGACGCTGGCTGAGCCGGCAATGCCCAAAAAGAAGAAGAATTTGTCGGACCGAGTTCCGAAGGGATCTTTGACCCCTATGGACAAAACGTCCAGGGGGTCATCGATCTCCAAAAACTTAACATCAAATAGATATCGGGCGCTGGCCGATATTGAGATGCCTGAGACTGTGGAAACCTGCAGTCGAAGTCTCTCCCTCAAACCAAAGGCGAGGGGGAGAACACCTGTCACTGCTCCAAAATGACAGTGACAGGTGCATCTCTTATTCAATGGAACTGCCAAGGTTTTAGGAGCAACATCGAAGAGTTGTCTCTTCTTTGTTGCAACATCAATCCACTCGCTGTTTGCCTACAAGAAACTTATATAAAAGCTTCTGAGAGTTGTAGTCTTAAAGGCTACACCATTCATAACAAGCACGCACCAGATGGAGACCGAGCCGCTGGGGGCTCCTCCATCTTGGTCAGACGTGATGTGGTATGTATGCCAGTGGCGTTAGACACAACACTACAGGCTGTAGCTGTTCGTCTGACCCTGCATAAGACTGTAACTCTCTGTTCCATTTACATTCCTCCGAGCTCCGTTCTCACTTTACAAGAACTGGACGCCCTTGTGGACCAGTTACCGTCCCCATATTTACTTATGGGTGACTTTAACGGCCACAACCCATTATGGGGGGGGGACAATGGGAACGCTAAAGGCAAGAGAATTGAGGACCTTGTGGCCGCTCATGCTCTGTGTGTATTGAACGATGGTTCATACACATATTTGCATCCCGGCTACGGAACATATTCCGCCATCGATCTCAGCATTGTAGAACCAGAACTGGCGCTGGATTTTCGTGGAGGGTCTGGGATGACCTCTGCGGGAGCGACCACTTCCCAATTATTCTTAATTGTGGGGGGGCATCTCCCATAGAGCGAGAGAGGAGCTGGCGGCTTTGTAAAGCCGACTGGCCCACCTTCCAGACCCTATGTTGCGAGAAGTTCACTCCAGACATCAGTGACATCGATGCCTTCACTGAAATGCTGAGATGGATCGCGGAGAAAACTGTTCCGAAGACCTCGGCAACTCCCAAGCGTTTGACGCCTCCATGGTTAGATGACGGCTGTAGGAGGGCTATTAAGGAACGAAAGAAAGCTCAGCGTAAATTCCACAGGAGACCGACTGCTGAAAATCTGGCGCTTTTTAAAATTCTGCGCGCTCGCAGAACGATCAAAGAAGCGCGGAGGCAGTGTTGGAGACAATTTGTTTCTAGCATCACCATGCACACGCCGTTGGGCAAAGTATGGACAATGATCAGAAGAATCAAACGAAGGGGAGGTGATTCTTCTGTAGTCCAGCACTTGAAACACAATGGCACCATTCTCACATCACTCGACGAAATAAGTGAAGAATTGGCTCGCACTTTTGCTGGAAACTCGTCTTTGGCAAACTGCCTCCCGGGCTTTCGGGTGGTCAAGGAACGCCAAGAGCAAAAGCTCTTGGACTTTTCTTCCGATGGCGAGGAGCACTACAACTCCCCATTCAGTATGGATGAGTTGAGGTGTTCTTTGGAAAGCTCGCATGACACAGCAGTTGGACCTGATGGAATTCATAATCAATTTTTGAAACATCTCCCTGAACATGGACTGAGACTGTTGCTTCAACTCTTCAACAACATCTGGGAGTCGGGTGTCGTCCCCGCCTCTTGGCGGGAGGTGACAGTAATACCGATTCCCAAACCTGGTAAAGACCAGAGTGAAGCCCACAACTATCGTCCCATAGCCCTTACAAGCTGCATCTGTAAAACCATGGAGCGCATTGTAAACAACCGCCTCGTCTGGCTACTGGAGTCAGGACACCACCTGTCCAACCTTAAATGTGGCTTCAGACGGGGCCGCAGCACCCTCGACCATTTGGTGTGCATGGAGACCTTCATAAGAGATGCTTTCCTTAAGAAGGAGCACGTTGTGGCTGTCTTTTTCGACCTCGAAAAAGCCTATGACACAACGTGGCATCATGGAGGATCTTCATGCGTTTGGCCTTCGTGGCCACTTGCCAATTTTCATCAGGAACTTTCTAGCCTTCAGGCATTTCCGCGTCCGTGTCAAGACTACCTATTCCCGCCTACACTCACAGGAACTAGGAGTACCTCAAGGCAGCATACTGGCCGTGACCCTTTTCGGGGTCAAGGTCAATGGTATACGTGCTGTGCTGTTAAAGCAGGGGGTCTCCTTGATAGTTTTTCGTGGAATGACTTTGTATTTTATATTACAGCCGTGTTAACAGAATGTCATAGAGAGAACAGCTACAACCAAGCATTAATGGGATCCATCGATGGTCAAGTCTGAACGGTTTCAAAATTTTACCAAAGACCAAAACAGTCTGCATGCACTTCTGCCTGATGCGTTAGGAATACATGCGGAACCGGGAGCTTGACCCTGCGATGGGGATCCCATTAAAGTCGTTGAGGAAAACCAAATTTCTTGGGCCTCATTGTCTCGACGCAAACTTGTCTTTTGTGGCCACATATAAAAGTACCTGAAAACAAGAGTCCTGAAAGCGTCTGGTGGATATTCTGAGGGTGCGTAAGCTCAGAGTGGGGAGCGACCGCGATGTCTGCTCTCGTGTACAGAACCTTGGTTAGGTCATGAGTGGATTACAGCAGAATAGTATAAGGTTCTGCAAGGAAATTGTACATTGGGCTGGTAGACACGGTCCACCACCATTTGCTGCGCCCCGCCCTTGGGGCCTTCAGCACCTCACCGGTTCAGAGCCTCTACGTTGAAGCCAACAAACCATCACTTAAAAACAGGAGAATCAAACTGGCCATGCAATATGTAGTCAAGATAAACACCAATGCATTGAATCCTGCACACAATTGTCTATTCGAGCCACATGACGAATCCAGGTATGAAGCCAGGGCGAATTACATCTGGCCACTGAGTCTCCAAATGAAACCTCACTTGGAGGCCTTAGGTGTGGATTTGGATGTGTTGGAGGATGCCAATGTCCCAGAACATCCCCCATGGTCATTGAGGAAGCCGTCAGTTATCCTCCGACTTCACGGAACTGGAGGAAGTCTGGGACACATCCACTCGAGTACCAAGGACTGCAGATTCAAGGCCAGTTTGCAGACCACCTCTCCATATACACTGATGGTTCGAAAGACCAAAGCCGGGTAGCTGCTGCGGCAGTCTGCCGACGGGAAAAATTTGGTGTACGTTTGCCCGATCAGAGCTCGATTTTCACTGCAGAGGCCCGAGCACTCCTTCTCGCTTTGGAGTGTATCGAGGTATCCAACCACACTAACTATGTTATATACAGTGATTCCTTCTCTTGCCTCCTGGCTGTTGCTGGACTGAAAACGAATCACCCTATTCTAGCAACGGTCATTTATAAAATGAACCAACTGACAACAGATGGGTATGATATCCACCTGTGCTGGGTGCCTGGCCATGCTGGCATACAAGGAAACGAACGAGCTGATCGGGCTGCGAAGAAGGCCCTGAACTGTGATCTTGAACCGTGTCTGATCCCTCACTCTGATCTGAAACCACTAATAGCCACCCACATAAAATCCAAATGGCAACATGAGTGGGATGAAAACATTAATAAACTTAAAGAAATTGAACCATCTGTGGGAAAGCCACCACAGACTCATGCGGGAGGTCGGCGGGACCAAGTGGTCCTTAGCCGCTGCCGTGTTGGCCACTCGTGGCTTACACATGCTTTTCTGCTCAAGGGGGAACCTCCCCCTGAATGTATTGGGTGTCAGTCCCCACTGACACTCAAACACATTTTACTAAGTTGCGTTGATTTTTTGGCCCTGCGCCAACGGTTCTACACTGCAGGCAGTATGCATGACCTTTTTACTAAGGTAAAACAGGAAAACATTTTAGCCTTTTTGAGGGCAGCTGGACTGTACCACCTTATATAGTTTACTAAATGGATTCTATTAATTATTAATGAAACTTTTCTTTTTCTATGGGAATTTGTTTCCCTTGACCACAGATATATGATTGTGAGCTTTCTAATTTAATTAGTGTCTATTGGTGCATGATTGATTGTGTGATTTTGCATGTAAAGGCGGTGGTTTGACCGGGAAACAAGCATTTCTCGCCGTGAATATGGCCTATGCTGCCGACACGGCGTAAAGCAACCACCAATCAATCAATCAATCAACCAAGGACCAGCGATGGATGAGCCACTGATCATGCCGGATCGCCACGGACCACACCGGATCACGGTGTGACCTAGGCTTTAATCATCTGCAGCCAGGTGCAAATATATTAAGACTAGAGCGAGAAAGGAAAAAACCCTAAATGTGATTAGATTAGATAACAATAATTCAGAGAACTTAATGCTTAGGGAGTATTTATTTTCTACATGCTTGTTCATAACATTAAAGTGATATATACATGAAATTTATTATTTCAAATTTGGGATTTTCCACAGCGCGTGCGCAATGAGGTGCTATGCACATTTGCTATGGCCGCTGCCATCAGAGTGGTGGAAATCCTCTGTAAGACCTTTTTACAGAGCATGCTGCACAATGAACTCTCATCTGTAATCCCAATCAGACGGAATGGCCGAATGAGTTGTGCGTCAATATTCCCTTTTGGCAGATCGTAGGATTCAAACACACGGGTTTGAACCCTGGTCGAGTCAACCTAATATATCATACAGGTACTACACCATGTTACCACACACTGACACAGCTGTGCTGCCTGGTCTAAAGGCCCTGTCACATTACGGCGTATGGCGGGAGCGTATTGAAAACCTACGTACGCCGTGCTGGTGCCGGCCTATGATGACCTTCGGTGAACTTTCGGGTGGGTTTGAGCGTATGGGGGACCTATGAGGAGCATATGAGGAGCCTATGAGGAGCGTATGGGAGCGTGCTGCGACATTTTTTGACGGTTTTGATTGGCATGTGGAGCGTATGAGGAGCGTATGAGGAGCGTATGCGAAACCTGTGCGCGACCTATGCGCGACCTATGGTATCTCTCCGCGGTCCGCGGCTTAGTGGCTCCTGGGTATATATAGCCTGGAGCAACAGGCTCCCCTCACTCTGCCACCATGCCTGCTAAGAGGAACACCACTGCTGCTGCTGCTTCTGCTACTGCTACTACTACTACTACCAGTACTACTGCTACTACACCAGCCTCCAGAGCTGCTGTAACTACAGGAGGAGGACTAGGCCATGGGAGAGGCAGAAAGAGGCAGACTTTGTTACAATGCTCTCCATCACCAGCCTCCTCACCTGCCTCGCCACCTCGCCACTCTCCACGCCATTCTCCAGAACACCACTCTCCACAACACTACTCTCCAGAACACCACTCTCCACTGGAGGAACTGGAGATGGAAGTGGAGAGGTCGACGACGCAACGCTGGCGTCCCCGCTCCAGCTCGCCATCTCCTGCCTCTGCGGGCAGCTCACGGGCGTCGTCCGCTGCCTCTGCCGCCTCCAACGTCTCCACCAGCACCTCTGCCATCGGCACGTCAAAGAGACGGAGGGCCAAGAAGAGCGACTGTTCTCTGTCGGTCTTCAAGGAGGATCAACTGTTGGACTTCCTCCAGGAGAACCCCATCATTTGGAACATGAAGCTCACGGATTACCGCCGCTCAGACAGAAAGGCCAAGATGTGGGAGGACCAGGCGACACTTCTGGGGACCACAACACTCCATCTCCAGAAGTGGTTCAAGTCGCTCAGGGACACGAACACACGGCTCCACAAGAAAAAGAGCGGGGACGGAGCCGCTGACCTGACTGAGCGGGAGCAGTGGATCCTGCGCAAGTTTGGGTTCCTGCGGTCCGTCGTCCATCACCGACCGGAGCCCTGCAGGAGTGTAAGTACATAATCTTTTTTCATTCTGACAAGTGCGGCCATTAGTATCGTATTCTAAGTTTGTTATGTTATGCTTTTGTTGTATTTATGTTTGTTTGTTGTTGTTTTACGTCCTAGCAACATCTAATATTCTAGTAATTTGTCAATGTTATTTATTTCTTTAATGTTGAGTTGTTGTGTAGTTGTTCTTAATTCGAGATATTGACAATAGATGTATCATGATATACTCGTTATAAATCCATGTTTGCTTTTAACGTTAATTATTTTTGCTTTATATATTTTTGATTTACTGTTGACTTGTCGTGTCTTTTGTCGAAATATCGATTTGCATTCATGTTACTTATGTTATGTTATGATTTTGTTTTGCAGGTGGCCACTCCTGTCGCGGCTCCGCAGCTTGATCTCAGCTCGGAGGAGAATGTCCCGACCGATATGGAGGTGGCGATGGACGAGGATCTTCCACCCACTCCCCCCGCTACATCCCAAGAGTGGGGAAAGGGGAGAGGGAAGCGATCTGCCCCAGTCGACAACAACCTCCTCGCTGCCATCCACAAGAGGTTCGATGAGTCTGCCAACATCCTCAAGGTGATGCAGCCGCCTCCTCCTCCACCTCCACCTCCACCGACGGTGACGAAGCGAGTGGCATTCGCCAACTATATGTGGGACATGATCCTCACGATGCTGGAGGAGCAGTTTGTGTCCATTTGCGGTGCACTCAACCGCATGGTGTCGCACCATCTGGAGGAGGAGGAAGGAACATTCGTGGCCCCAGTGGTTTGTGTGGCTGCTCCTGCACCTGCTCCTGCTCCTGCACCTGTTCCTGCACCTGCTCGTGTGTCTGCAAGTGAGGCATACCAGCCTCAACCCCACCAGTGGACTCACCAGCTACCACTGGCATCACCATGGGCTTCACAGACACACGAGTATGTGCAGCACTATATGGGGCAGCCGCAGATTCCTCATCAGCCACAGCCACAGCCGCCTCTGCCAAGTCTTCCGCCTCAGCCTCTACCTCCAACCTCCGTAGGTCACGAGGCGCCCGCAGCTCCGCTGGTGGTACGGCCGTCACCGTCACACACTGCTGGACAACTACGGACATTAGGGATGGCGGGGCACACGAGGGGCTCTCCCGGAGTCGTGGTGCGCGCGGGTGCTCCGCCCACTGTGGGTGCGGCATGGCCAGGGACTTGCGCTGCCGCAGACATCGCGACTCCGACACGCGGCGACCCCACCCAAGTGAACTTGTCTGAGTCGGCCAGCCCAGAAGGACTATTGAACTTGTCGGGGCTGTCCGGGATATCTGGCATGTTGGGCGCAAATTTGGACCTATTCCCCTCGTCAGCCACACAGTCGCCAGCTGATGCCACTTCAAATGGCAAGGGAGAGAAGTGAATGTAAATATGTGTAGATATGTAGTCTGTTTTTATTTATCTTTGTACATTTGTATGTATATATGTATATATATTGTATGTTTATATATTGTTTGTACATTTTTATGTATATATGTAAATATGTGTCAAGATGTGTAAATAAATAAATATACTGTCAATTTAAATTTTTGTGTCCGCGTTCAGTAAAGGCATGCCATCATTTAATTGTTATACATTTAAAGTACAATTAAAATATAAATAAAAACTTAAAATATTTATAATAAATATTAAGGACACAAGTCCCTACCCTATCTTTCTCCTTCCTTCCCCTTTCTCCCTCCCCTCCCTCTCTATCTCTCTTCCTCTCTCCCTCCCTCTCTATATCTCTCTTCCTCTCTGTCTATCTCTCTTCCTCCCTCTGTCTCTCTTCCTCCCTCTCTATCTCTCTTCCTCCCTCTCTCTATCTCTGTTCCTCCCTCTCTCTCTCTCTGTTCCTGCCTCTCTCTATCTCTCTTCCTGCCTCTCTCTATCTCTCTTCCTCTCTCTCTCTCTCTTCCCCTCCCTCCCTCCCTGCCTCCCTCTAACTCGTCTCCCCCTTTCTGTCTCTGTGTCATTCTATTTTTCCCTGTGTTCTTAGTATGTATGTAAAAGATTAATTCATGTAAAAAGAGGAGATTCATTACAATTACATTAACTAGATGACTTTAAATTAGGGAGCGAAAGAACGTAACAGACATGTAAAATTGTGTTTTCATATGTATAAAATGATATCGTTTATTTTATACTAGACATATAAACATATTAGCATCTCATAACAGGAGACATGTCACAACATCACAGACATGTTTGCAAAAACAGTAGTCAGACACAGCGCATACAGACTGATAAAATGTTTTGTCAGATCATCCTGTCTTGCCATGACAGTGCTCCGGAGGGTGAGACGACCCAGTCTTTAATTAGATTCTTCCTTTCCTAGCTTGGACGCGGTGTTGGGGTTAACAGGTACAACGTTAATGTGAGGAAGGTTGTGGCCCTCTCGCCAACCTCCAGGCACAAAGTTGTTGTTGGCTGTCTCGGGACGATCCAGCTGCATGTTCTGTAGCGCTGGGTAGCGTGTCCTCATGAGGTTGTGCAGAACCATGCACGCCTTGACGATGAGCTTCACATTGGAGGGGTGGTGCTGCATAGTCGTCAGGAGCACTTGGAAGCGGTTGGCTAGAATGCCAAAGGCATTCTCCACCACTCTCCTAGCTCGGGAAAGCCGGTAGTTGAAGAGTCGCTCATCATTGGTCAAGCCCCTCTTGCCGTACGGCTTCATCATGGTCGGCCGCAGGGAAAAGGCGTCGTCACCGATAAGAAAATATGGCACATCCTTCTGGCCGTCGACGAGCGGTTCAGGGTTCGGAAAGCCAATGGTGCCACCTTCTGTGCACGCCTTCAGCTCGGAGGCATTGTAAATCTGGGCATCGGACGCGGAGCCCATACCGCCAATATCTGCCCAGATAAATTTGTAATCCGCATCTACAAGCGCCAACAGGAGCACGGAGAAAAAGCCCTTGTAGTTGTAGTAGAGCGACCCACTCTTTGGAGGGCACCGGCAGGCGATGTGCTTCCCATCCAGAGCGCCACAGGTAAGGGGGAAGTTCCACCTCTCTGATAAGAGGTCCATGACGGCATGCCACCCTTCTGGAGTCGTCGGACACGTCATGACCCCGGCCATGTACTCATCGATGATGGCCTTACAGACTTCACGCACTATCAGTGACTGTGTGTTGTGGGGCACCCTCCACCCAAACTTCATGGAGGAGTATTTTGTGCCAGATGCCAGGTGCCGCAGAGTAAGTGCTATTTTCAGCGCCAGGTCGAGCGGCACCCTGAATGTGGTCAGTTTTTTGGCGATCCTGGGTCCCACTCACGCCACAATCTCGTCAAACAATTGGGGAGGCAGCCGCATGAAGTTCACAAACGACGCGGTGTCCTCGCTGCGGAGCTCGACCATGAGCTTGTAGAACAAGCCAAACTGTGGCTGCCTCCCAATCCAGGGTCTGACCCACACTGATCGTCGCCGCCGCTCCCTCCTCCTTCGTCTCTCGATACGGGACGCCAGAAGAACCATGAGGAATAGAGTAAGCTCCTGGTGATAAAGGGCAACTCTGTAGAATAGCTGGAACTGTACTTGCAGTGCCTGGGCATCCATCCTGTATGAGCAGCAGAGCAGGAATGACCGAAGGAATGGCGTGGGTCGCCTTTATATACCGAGACCATAGGTCGGGCATACGCCGCCATACGCTTCGCATATGCCTCCCATACGCTTTTCATACGCTCTCATACGCAACGCGTAGGTTCTGCGTACGCTGCATACGCCCGAGATACGCCCGTGATACGCCCGTGACGCAAGTTGAGCGTACACCGGCATACCCCCAGCGTACGCGGAGGGTATGGCGGCGTATGCTCAGCGTATGTGTCGCGTAAGAACCATACGCCCCCGTAGGTTGAGATTTTTTTAGCATGCACAAAAAAATGGGGACGGACGGATTTATGAAAGCGTATGGCGGCGTATGCCTCATACGCTTCACATAAGCCGTCACCTGACGGCGTATTGGTAGCGTATGAGTAGCGTATGAGTAGCGTATACGGCGTATGCCGACGTATATGACGTAAAGCGGCTACGCCGCCATACGCTCCCGCCATACGCCGTAATGTGACAGGGCCTTTACACTGTTACACAGCAACAACACCACTGGACCAGTTCCAGAGACTGAGACGGTGGTGCAAGTAAATGGGTGTAGGCCTAGACCAATCAGATAAATTCATATTCTAATCAGAACAAAAGCTAACCTACCCGACAAATAGCAAGAATATGCTCTTCGTAAATCAGGCGACGTCGTCTGCAATGGGCGATATCACAGCAGAGGTGATACATATGTCTGTCGTACATCATCACTTCGTGTGTACATCATCACACGAAGTGATGACGTCACAATGATGAACTCACACCTGATTGGCTGAGATTGGTCGACAGTCGGAAGCTCAGTGAGTAAAGCCTGTGTTTGAGTAATTGATGCTGTGACATTATCTACAAAGTACTAAATAGTCGTCGCATAAATGAGCGCCAGTAGGAAGGATGGGTTGTAACACTATTAAGGAGAAGCTTAATGAACGATGGAAAGCGCTGGAGAAAGGTAACATTTAGAAATACTCATAACTTGGTGATATGACGACGCGTCCAAGCGAAATCAAGAGAGAAAACTCACGCTGGCCAAGCCAAGCCCCCTTTAAAGAGTCATTTAATTTTTACTTGTCTTTACTACTTTAGTTTTACCAAATATACATCTCCTAGTACAACAACAACTACTAGTACTACTACATACCACTAGGACATACGTCAATTTCCGTGTAATCGGTTGGCTTGTTGCACCCCAAATGTCGAACGCAATTCACCCTATTCACGCCGCGGCCATGTTGAAACCAGACCGAGAGCACTTACGCGTCTGCGAGGCGCCGCTCGATCAAAACTTCTCGAAATCACTCAAATTTGAGGGTATTCATTTTTTAGACTACCATATTCATATTTGCATACCTGTTTTCTATCTATTGGTCAATTTTCACGAAGATTGAGGGAGCCTTGCATGGTGATTTTTCCCATTCTTTAACTACAATGTGACTGTCAACTTCAAGTCTGCATAGTTATGGTGGCATCATGTAATGCAGCACTGTCAGTGTAGTTATCTGTGCAACACAGTTAGGGTTAGATAAAGTATTCACCCTGTACTCGCAGTACACGGGTGAATACCAACCCTATATAAAAACGGTCGAAAAAGCGGGTTAAGGAAATGAGAGCCTAATTTTACAATCTAAAGCTGTGTTCACACGGGCGATTTAATCCGCCTCATATAAATCGCCTTGCTTAGTTCGCCTCACATTTGCCATGTGAACGCGACTCTGAGGCGGATTAGGGCTGATTCGATTCATATAAATCGCTTTTTCTAAACCACTTGTGGAGGTGGATTATATGAAGCAAACTAGCTTATGTCGGCCCATCCCGCCCGTGTGAACGCAACCGACTTACTTGAGGCGGCTTAAGACGTGACAGTCGAGACCTGAGTGTGTTGACTTTCTGGTAAATTTGCTTTATGAACCTGCTAGAGGTGCACATATATTTTGTTCATCATTTATTTTTAGGGTTTCACTGCCCAGCAGAACTGTTGACCGTTCCAAACCAATACAATTCAGTCAATACATATCTAGGTCGAACCCACACTCTCTCGTGCCGACGTCGACAAACCCAAAATGGCGCTGGTTAGTCTGGACTTGCTCATGCGCAGATATCGATTTCTGGCCCAAGTACTGCCCGTGTGAACGCGACACTAGTTTGGTTCATATTATCCGCCTTGTCTAAATCGCTCTTCATTTTCCCCGTGTGAACACGGCTTAAGAAGCAACATTTTTTCTTTACATGTCTTATTGATAGCCTGCTACCTTTGAGTTGAAAAATATAATATAATATCTAGTTTAATAAGATTTAAAAGTGAAATCGACGGCTTTCTCTGGCCACCATCTTGTCTTTTTGCATTCTCGGCCATTTCACCAACTCTATGGCAATATATGCAGCCATTTGATACTGGAGCCACAGTTTCTACTTCATGTTCCATACTGAACCTATTTTCACCCGTATTTACACTACGTTGTCCTTCACCCGTGTACTACAAGTACCGGGTGAATCTTTTATCTAAGTTAGGGTTATAATATATTTTTTAAGTATATCTATATCATGGATGAAAGATGTCTGCGATTTCGCGGATTTCCTGGATTTTTACTGTATCTATAATTGTATACTAATATGTTGCACCCATCCTGATATGACCTTAGATGTTGCCAGGACGTAAAACTCCAACAAGCAACCAACCAGTGCGTTGTTTCGCGCTGCAGCAGCATCAGCGTATACTAATATATGGTGCAAACGCCGCAGCACTAGCAGCGTATAATAGCAATGCCTTCAAACGCCGCAGCACTATCAGCATATACTACTAATACGTGCTTCTAAAGCCGCAGCACTATCAGCGTATACCGATATGTGGTGCAAACACTGCAGCACTAGCAGCATATACTACTAATACACGCTTCAAATGGCGCAGCGCTGTCAGCATATACCAATATGTATGAAACCTGACTTACGGGAATTTTCAGCGATTCCCTGACAATGCTAAGCCTATGGGAGAATATCAGCATTTCCGCTTTTTTTCCCGGAGACCACTTTCATCCCTGCTATATTAAGAAAGTTATGCAATTTTGAATTTAAGAAAAGATTGGCAGCCAAGGTCAGTGAATTTGTTGACATTGCCTACTGAAATGCATCTGATCATCACTCAATCTTCATGAAAATTAACCAATAAATAGAATAAAAGGTAAGCAAAAATGATTATGATAGTTTCAAAAGTTAATATTGTCGTGGGGGTGATGAAAATGGGAAATATTGTGCCTAGAGTGGGACTCGAACCCACATCTCTTTGCATTCCAGTCCAGTGTGCTAACCATTACACCACCTAGGCTCCATGATATCAACACACTACCCACGCCTACCTGTCTATGTGGCTCCTTGCCTGAGAGGTCAGTGCAGACCACTACACTCGTCCCCCTGGAATTGTAAGTCTTTTAATGCTTACAATTACATACATGTATACAGGCAATGCACTTACATACATACACAGGGTAGGTTCAACAACTATACAGCGCGTAGCTTGTATAGGATCATGGTCACGGCAACCAGTGTTGTGGGGGTGATGAAAATGGGAAATATTGTGCCTAGAGCGGGGCTCAAACCCACATCTCTTTGCATTCCAGGCCAGTGTGCTAACCATTACACCACCTAGGCTCCCTGATATCAATACACTACCCACGTCTACCTGTCTCTGCGGCTCCTTGCCTGAGAGGTCAGTGCAGACCACTACAATATCTTCAAATTTTACTCCTTTAATTTATGTAGTGTTTCATACACATCAGCACACAGTAGTGTATTATGGCCATTTCAAATACCAACGCTTACTCAGACTTGTTCTGATGCCTAATTCGGCTTACGAGACAACACAGGAACTACAATTGGACATAACAAAAGTTTATTACATGAAAAACTAATCTTTTCTCAAGGAGGTCATAATAGCAGTGTTGGTAGTCTTGCCTTAATACACTGTCGAACAGGATCTCGGATTGTCGATCAGGTCCAGGAATGATCAGATCGGACAGCAGCGATGTGCTGAGTGCGCAGTTGACTGTTGTAGGCCCGAGACAACTAGTAACAATGAAAAAGTGCACTTGCTAACATCAGTACAATTACAGTATAATAGCGACATGTATCATGATATAGGACTTAACTATTAGCAGCTCTCAACCCCAGGAGGGTGGGTGGGAAGCGCTGTTGCTTGATCGGTGTCGGGGCGGCAAGTGAGGCGAGGGTGGGCATATGGTAATTAGGAAAGGAGGCGGGGCCAGTTGCCTCGCCGCCAAATTACCCATGTTGACTTCGTCAACATATCCAATTCGGCTTACGAGACAACACAGGAACTACAATTGGACATAAGAAAAGTTTATTACATGAAAAACAAATCTTTTCTCAAGGAGCTCATAATAGCAGTGTTGGCAGTCTTGCCTTAATACACTGTCAAACAGGATCTCGGATTGTCGATCAGGTTCAGGAATGATCAGATTGGACAGCAGCGATGTGCTGAGTGCGCAGTTGACCATAGTAGGCCCGAGACAACTAGTAACAATGAAAAAGCGCACATGTTAACATCAGTACAATTACAGTATAATGGCGACATGTATCATGATATAGGACTTAACTATTAGCAGCTCTCAACCCAACAGAAGAGAGAGCTGCGGGTGCTGCGCTTATATGAACAGGTTTTAGATATACTTTAACAGCATTGGATTGCCAGGTATCTGCAGTCATTATCTTATCGAGCATCAAGCCTGATCCTTGGCATGCCTGAGCTGAACCTCGTCTCAGACTGTGTAATGTGAACCCTTTATCTTTCCCAAATATGACACCTGAAGAGATTCTAAGCGCCCTTAACAGAATTTTAGACGTGAGAGGAAGGCCTGGCGGAAGCATGAACGCTGGATCAGTAGGGGCTATCATTACCGTTTTAAGGTACCTGTTCCAGGCAGCTACTGGACAGCATGGGGAGCCACTTATAGCTGGCAATCTGAATACTATCGGTGAGTCCGATATAGATCTGGTCTTAGTTGATCTTATAGTGACAAAGAGAACATCATTAACTACTTCTACATCTGCAAACCTCAGTACATGTTGCGAACAAGGGGCATTTTGTGAAAGCACAACTTAGTTGCTCTGTCGTATCATAGTTAAGAAACATATCAGGAGCGCAGCGACCAGAACCATAGGCGTGGGTGTCAGAGACACCAGGAATGAAATTATTGCTTTCAGATCATCGGGAGTCATCGGGGGAGCTCTTACCGGGACATGGACTGAATTTTTGCACAGGCCCCGCTTCATGGTTCTGACCTCCTGCATGTCAAAGGGAGCCTCATCAGTAGTAATAGTCTAGGACATATTTAACGTACTAACGCATTTGGTTAATTTATGATAATGTATGTATCTAGGTCACGCATCTGCCCAAATACGGCTAGAAGAAACTAGGTCAAGTGTGGGGGGTGACCTAGATAATGTATGCATGAGTGCCATTCTCGTCTTATTGCTTGCGTCTATGGCGGCGGAACCCCGAGTTTAGTGCACTATAAGCCTTCTTCACCGTTTTTCACGAAAATCTTGCCGAACGGTGTGTGCGTGTGTGTGCACCCCCACAAAAGGGGGCGTGGCCTATTTTGATTGACAGTTGGTTTCAGCCGATGAGCGTTGAGTATTCGGATGATTGACAGATACGAACGCGATGATTGACAGATACGAATGCTCGTTGGCGGCCATTTTGTCTTCTTTTGTAAACATTGGCACATGCTTTTGGGGGGTTGGTGGGGGGTTTGTAAACAAAGGTTGCCATGTTTGTAAACATTGCCACGTGTTTCGGTGGTTTTAGCGGTGGTTTTATAAACATCGACCACATGCGTTTTGTGAATTTTGAATTTTGGCGGGCGATTTAAGCCGAATGCCACATGCTTTCGAGGGGGTTGGTTTCAGCGAATGGTTGTTGAGTGTTTGGATTTTGTGAATTTTGGCCAGGATTTTAGCCCGAAGACCGTGTGGTTGCTTATCTAAAAGAGTTCAGAAACCGAAAATGTAGGACATCCGGTGTTGCTGACGTAATGCCAAACCGAAACTGAAACCGGAAATGTATGACATCCGGTGTTGATTTGTAATTTAGTTATATTTGGTGCTGATCTAATCCATTGCGGATGTCATTTAGACTTTAAAAGAAAGAACACAAGAAGACAGAATTACACAATATTGTTTTTTATTTAAATGACAATGACACGTTTCAAATATAATATTCATCAGAATCAGAAGATTCAGCTTTTGTTGCAATACAATTTAATTCACACAAAGTAGGTAATTTTTTACGATTGGCAATTGTACTTGCAGCAGTGGTTACATACGCAGAAGAAGTTGCCATATTTGTTACCAATGTAGATATATTACTCAATTATTGTAAGATATCAGCATTCATTTCTGTCGAAAAGCGACGTAATTCACTATCATAGAAATCTGCTTTGTATAATTCGATTGGAACCATAATGTTTTTGGTTTGTTTAGACCAATTCTGAAATATTTTGACATTAGTTTCAGAATCAGAGACTAAATCAGTTTGATCAAAATGCACAATCGACTTCTTCTTTTTTTCTTTTTTCTTCGTTGCGGCAACTTCCTTCTGAATTCGTTTGTCGTATTTTTTCAGCAGCTAACCATCTAAAATGGTATCGGGTTTATTCCACCACATAATTCACAGTTTTTCAAGTCTTTTTCGTATTGTATGATTGCTTTCGTTTCAACATATATTTTGGTTTTTGCTGTTAGTAATGCATTTTTGTGCAATGCTAGTACTTGCGATAGTTGATCAGGTTGTGTATTACTATCAAGTCGTTTAATAGTAGCTTTTGAGTCATTTTGCGCACAGTTTGTTTTGGATTGCCTGGCTGACATGTTTCTCGAATAAAGTGTATACAGTGAGCTCCACAAGTTGAAGTCGTTATGTGTTGTAATTGTTTTTTGTTATACAACCATTTGTATTTTGATTGTCGTAAAAAAGCATTGAAATGTTTATGAGCTTTTAAAGGTGGTAAGCCATAAGGATCAAAGTAATAGACTCCTTTAATACGGGTGACGTAAAATGCAATCCAATGTGTTCCAGTGTTTTTGGCTAAATCAGTATTAGCGACGAAACAAATGTTTGCCTCAGGATTTACAGGTATGCAGTCCTCAGGAAAGACACCCAGGAACTTGTTTTTGCAATAGGGTGTTTGGTTCAAAAGCCTTGCGATGGTTGACGCGTTCATTTAGCTCAAGTGGTAATCCGTGACGGGTTGCCTGTCTTGAGTTAGGTAGAGGGTGTTGTCGTAAACCAGGTAGTTGACCAGACTTGTTGAAGCGGTTAATCCATTATTAAAAGTGATTTCTTCACGCAGTTGACCATTCTTAAGTAAGTTTGTTTGACACATATTGTTCGATCTGTCTGGAGTTAGATCGAATATGAATAGTGCGTAACCTTCAGCAAATGCTTTATATGAAATGCCACAGTTTCCATCGCAATTAATTTGACCCAAGTTTCTGTAAAGGGCATCAAATTCATGAGCGTACATATTTCGTTGGAAATCTGGTTTAAACGCATCTGATGGAAATTTTTGTTCGTTTATGATTAATTGAAGACTTGTGATGGACTTGTTTTCAAAATTGAAACTATTTTTGGTGGCTTTGCCAATAAATGCGTCATTGTCCACAAAAGCGATAACAGCCTGTGTTGGAAGTTGACCACTATTTGATAAAACGTATGTTTCGTTGTGATTTCTGGTGGGGATAACATGGCTGATAGTTTCTGTGCGTTGCATTGGATACACAAATGGTGTGCCCGATATGGCTTTTTCATGAACAAGTGCAACTTCTGCAGACACCACAACTTGACAAACTCTTAATGAAGCATTTTTTTATCAATGGAATGAATTCATTCCATTAGGCAAAAAGCGGAGGAACTTCGCATTAGCCTAAAGTGAATGTCTGCTCCATGGAAGCAGTTTGTGTTGGTGTGCTATATCGATATGTAATGGAATGACCATGGTAATTGATCCATCTATAGCATGCTTTTGCCGCCTAGTAAATCCATGGTTTGTAGCATCTCTTGCATCAAAGCGTCCATTTGTGTCAGCATGCCACATTTCATTGTACATCCAATATTTGTTGTCTGCTTTTGAACGATTCAGTAGATTTTCGATGTAGGCTCTGTATGGATGGTTGTCTTGGTTTCGAGATATTTTTCGGTCATTGATATACACTTGAATATATCCTTAAACATGGACGCACCAAAATTATTTACCGGACCACAGGCATCAGCTAGCGTAACATGAGTTGCATGGTTACTTGCTTTCACAATATCGACTTCTAATTCCAATACGGTTTCTGACAAATCTGTGTATTTGGAAGATGTATGTATGTGAAATTCGATTGTAGCATTATCTGTTAATGATGTCACAGGTATAAGTTTGACGTATTCACTGGAAACAGCAGAAGTTTGCAAAGGTGTACGTTCGTGTAAATCCAGTTTGTGTACTCTACATTCTTCGCGATAGTTGGCCATGATGATATGTATATCTTATATCGAAAAATTGTACACGACTAGCGTCTTTTTAAGTGTGTTTCCTTCACAGATTGTGTCTTCGTCTGATGTCTTAAAGTGTTATGCAACTTTATTTATATCTACTAAAGGTGTCCAAATAAATCACTTTTCGTTCTCTTAGAAACTTTACGTCGTCGTTTGCGAGTAGAAGATTTTCCAACACCACCACCACCAGTTTGTCCTACACGTCTACGCGTTTGTGTTTTCTTTGGATTTTTGCGTCGTTTTTTTTTGGGCGGCGATGGTACCGAGGTTGATAACGCTCTCACCTTTTTGAATTAGTTGCCTGCCTACATTGCGGCCTCTGTTTGACAATGACTGCTTTATATTTTCTCCAGATAACACATCGTCTGCTACACCCATGCCAGCTCTCAACAATGATTTTCCAAGAGATTTAAAAATTGGCGTAGCACCTCGCAGAAGTCCACTAACCATACCACCGATACCATGACCGTGTTGACTTATTCTTCCTCTGTAGACCGCTATGTTACCAGAGCCTACTTGATGTTTGTAGTAGGAAGCGTATCCGGTATTCATTTTTCTGGTTTAAAAAAATTATACTTCTTTTGGCCGTAATAGTGCTGATACTGTGACTTCTCCTCGTTGGAATGGTATGTATCGTCCAGCTCGATCCTTTAAATACACAGCAACAGTGTCAATGGCATTAGCTCGCATAGCAAAAAAGTCCAAGTGTTGAAAACTGACAGTTTGCACAAATCCACTGCGACTGCTATGATCAATTGCAACCACATGTAAGAGTTGAGCCATTTGATCAGCGACCGGTCTTGACTCGATTAAGTCACAATAAACGTAAACGGAATAACTATCTCCAAATACATCCATTGGTAATGACGATTGAGTTCTCCAGTAAAACATGTGTTGATCGTTGAATCCCAAGAGTTTTGAAAGTTCCGATGTTAAATATATTGCGCAATGTCTTGGTGGTTTGATTTTAATCATATCGCAACCTCTTCTAAAAGTAAATATTGTTCTCTTATTTTTATAGGGGCTTTTCAAAAAAGTTATATTTTCTTTTACAGCAGAGCTAATAATATCATTCAGATATCCAACAACATCTTGATTATTCTTAAATATTAGTGGATAATCCAGTGGGATCATAGTCCATTGCAGAATCTTTTGGTTGGCTAAAGTAGCAATATCTCTTACCATAGAGTGGCGTTTAAATTGTATATTTTTAACAAACTTCTTTGTGCGTTTTAGTAGTGTAGAAGTCTGAACATGAGCTCTACTATCACGCGGTAGCAGCGGAGACTACGACGCCATCAGCGCAGTACCACTACACTGCGCTAGGTGGCGGCATGGGTCACCACCGGTCAGACCCCACCTGGGCTGACCTCTACTGCGTGTGGTTGACCCACCCCGCCACACACACCTATAGAGTCGATGTGGGATCTGGCGAGTCAGGGGGCGGGTCAGACAACTACTGACGCCGCGGAGAGCAGATGGTTCAATAAACCAAGGGTGAAGCGTACACTGAATTGAATCTTGGTGTTCTTCCGTGTGACTGCATGCGAGTGAGAGAGTCGGAGGGCCGTGGGCCATTACATTGGTGCCGTGAGCCAGCTTGCCTTCTGCGTAAGGGGGTGAGTATCGGACCTGGGCCATGGACTCCGAAGGTAGCTTCTCTTCGTAATTTGTAATTATGGAGGGGGCGACGACA